>VZSE01003090.1:174877-211277 GCA_013398275.1 Promerops cafer
GGAGCGGCGCGTGAGGCGCCTGACGTCACCCGCCGCGAAGGGGCGCGCGGAGGCGGGGCCGGCAACGCCCGCCCCCCGCCCCCTCCCCCGGAGGCGTTTTGTCCCTTCGCACTCGCCGTAGTCCCGCCGGGAACTGGCGGGAAAGGAGACGGGAAAGGGAAGAGAAGGGGGAAGGGAAGAGGTTTGAAAGGGGAGGGAGAAGGAAGGGAAGCGAAGGGCGGGTCACGTCTGATGTCGTGGAAGCGGTGCCTCCTGTCTCGCTGTCTCCGCATGTGTCGGGGCAGTGTCCACCCGGCCCCGGGCAGCGCGGCGGCGCCGGGCGATGTTTCAGACCAGAGGGACGGAGCGAGGCCTGGAGCAGTGCCTCGGTCCGGCGGGGCCTCACCGAGGGCTGCGGGCGTGGGCGCACGTCCAGGTGTGTGCGTTGACACAGGGCACTTTGTCGCCTTCTGGAACGCTGCCACGGCAGCAATGGAAGGGATCAGGTGCCTGTCCAAAATTACCTTACCGCAGTGTCTCAGCTCCTGGTATAGCAGCTCCTGTGGAGCACAGCTGAGCAGTTGTGGCTCAAAGGGAAGTCATAAATAGAATTGTAGGAGAAAAGTATTTAATAACAGAGCCTTGTGTTTCTTGTGGGTTATGAAAGCCTGGAGAGTGTTGTCTCATAGAATCACAGAATGGTTTGGCTTGGAAGGCACCTTAAAGATCATCGAGCTCCAGCCCCCCTACCATGGGCAGGGACACCTTCCACTAGTCCAGATTGCTCCAAGCCCCATTCAGCCTGGCCTTTAACACTTCCAGAAACAGAATCCACAGCTTCTCTAGGAAATATGTTCCCGTGCTTCACCAGCCTCACGCTATTCGTTGCATGGAGGAAGAGGAGGCAAAGGAAGCAAAGGGCTGAGGAACCATCCTGGGAAGACAAGGGCTGCAGCAGGAAGGCAGGATTGTTTTGTTAAGCAGGATCCACACAGTGCTTTCCTCCAACAGCAAGTTCCAGTCCCCATGGAATGGCTCCTCTCTGCCACTGCCAAGGCTTGACAAGCAAAGAAACTGCTGAGAAGTACAAATGCATTTTGTTTAAGGTGCTTGCTTCCTCCTAGGCTGGAGAATGTCAGGCTGGATTGAACAACGTGCATGGGAAGAAAAGGGAATGCAGACAGAGGCAGGCACACAGGTGCAAGCACAGGACATTCTGGCTGGAACATGAGAGACTTTTGCCAGAGGTAAAGTCTCTATAGGACTCTCCCAATGTCTCAGCCTCAAGCTCTCTCGCTCTTCCCAAGCTGGGGAATAGAGTAAATCTTCAGTTATATAAAACTGCAGTGAGCCCCACAAGATTCAAGAGTTCTTTTGTTTGACCAGAGAACAAACAATTCTTGTCAAACAGTTCTAGTTATTTAGTACAGATCATCATCTATTTTTAACTACAGTTAATTAGGCAAAAGGAAAACCTGTGGTTTCCTCTTGAGACTTAGGGGGGGAGGACGTCTAGGAAGGATCATTTTCCAGGGCTGCTCCTCAGATTGTCTTCTACTTCAGGTGTGGCAAAACTGCATCACGTTACAACCAGTTGTCAGTAGTTATCTGTACAACGTGTTGCTGCCTATCTGCATCTCAGAAGTTAATCCAGATAGGATAATCCAATTTTTAATCCTTACTGATAAGATTCATATGCCTGCCTTCCAGGTACCTGCTAGAAATTCCCATAGAGACAATGCAGCAATTAGAAGACCTATTTTAAGGACACCCAAGCACCCTTTTGGTATGGTTTTTGTGACAGTTTTAATGTTCTTGATGTTACTGTATTGTTAAAAATCCCTTGCTAGTAGGGGCAGTAAAGAACATCTCAGTGCCTGGAATGAGCTCAGACCCTACTGGACACAGAGCTTTGCTGTTCATTGAGGGAGGTGCATCTCAGCGCTCACTCTTGGGCAAACAAGGGAATGTTTTCCATAGTAAGTTGTTTCACTTTTGCAGAATTGTCATGAGGAAAATACCCTGAGCAGAGGAAGATGGATAGGATAGAGCTTGATCAGGAAAAGGAGTAAACCAGCTTTGAGAGTGGGTGTTCAGAGGGACAGACAGTATCTCAGGCAGTGCAGGGAGTGTCACTGATCCATTAGGTGGTCACCACATAGCCACTGTATAAACAATTGATTGCTTAAAAGTCTACCTAATGTCTCTTAAAAATTTATTTTATAAAGAAGTTCCATATAATTTTGGTTTTTAATGCCAGACCATTTCTCAGCAGACTGCAGTACTTGTCAAGAGAAGAAAAAAAGAAAGGTCTGATTTTAAACTCTCAAACATCATAAGCCCCGTTACATCCTTTTTCTTGAGGGGCCTCAGAATTCCTTACCCCTTTAGGCATGCATTCTTCACGTCTCCCCAGGCTGTATTCCCATGCAACACTTGGTGAAACACTTTATTTGGAAAGTAATATGAGTTTTCTACCTGCCTGGGCCCCTTCTGATTCTCACTGCAGGGGATTTAGAACTTAGTCTCTAAAAATGCTTCCATTTTTTAACGGCACACTGCTGAGACCAGAGAGGTTTGATATTTTCCTTGGTACCCTGGTAGGTGAGGAGTGTGTGCCCACATAGGAGTGAAATATTACAGATTGACTGTGGATGCTGTGTGTGGTAGTAGAAACTACTCCTGTTTCTTCTATGTCTCATACCCAGCAGTCAGGAGAGAGAGTGCACCTCTGGAGCAGCAATGTCCACAAATAATTGAACCATTAGTTCAGAAAAGTCAAGCAAGATTAGGCTAACTAATTGTTTTTTCCTTGATCTGTGGTCAATCAGATATAAAAAGGACTATGTAAGTTACTTCTCAGTATATTAGTCATATATTCTTAAAATTATATTTTAGTCTGGAGGAGTCTCAGGGGGAACCTCATTGCTGTCTAAAGCTCCGTGACAGGAGGTTGTAGCCAGGTCAGGGGCAGTCTCCTCTGTCAAAACTCAAGTGAAAGGATGAGAGGAAATGGCCTTTAGTTGTGCCAGGGGAAGTTCAGCTTAGATATTAGAAAAGAAAAAATTCACTGGAAGAGTGGTCAGGCACTGGAATGAGCTGCCCAGAGAGGTGGTGGAGTCTTTGGAAGTGTTCAGGGAGTGCTTGCATGTGGCACCTGGGGATATGGTTTAGGGATGGTTTTGGAAGTGCTGAGTTGATGGCTGGACTAGATGATCTTGAAGGTCTCTTCCCATCTTGATGAATCTTTCATTCTGTGATTCTGTAAGTTTTTAATTAGGATTCATAGCTCAGGGGGAAAAAAAATGGTCTTTGGTATACTTAAGAAGATAACTCCATACAAAGAGGAACTGCAAATAATGCAGTATTCCTGGAAGCTAAACCTAGAACTGAGCAGTCAGAAGAACCCTCAAAAATCACTGGATATACTGAAACTCTTGGGCTTTACAGCTTTTATGATTTCCTCTCAATATAATGAAAAGGATAGTATTTCCTTCCTCACAAGAGCATAGAGGATTAATTCATTGAAGTTTGTGAAGCACTTGGGTGGTATGATAAAAATTTCCACTAAGACAGAACTAGATTTCTGCTTTGTAAGGAAGTTCCTGGTTTGGACTACCTCTTTTTTATAATTGTGAGTTTGTGGTTTTTGTTGTTTTACATTTATTTCTTTTTACTCCTTTGAAACACACTCTCATAAAATACTTTTCCCTTCAGATCAGTGGGATAGATGAGTCATGAATTACTAGTATTTAAGAATTGCTGACCTGGAACACTTGCCAAAAGTTACAAACCACTTCGTACTCTGCAATTTTGTGACACCTTATGAGCCAAGTAATGTTTTATGATTCAGCTTTGCAGGAAAAGAGGTATTTTGAAACCTAAGATACTAAATGATGGTACACAATGGGCTATTCCTGTCGTAAAACTTTAATAGAATCCTGCAATCAGTCTCTACTTCATGGATTTGATGAGTGGCATTTTAAATATATACTATTTCTACGTCAGTGTCTTTCATAAGTCATGAGTAAATATATGACTGTCAAAGACAGTCCTTATTCCAAGTAGACCATCTCAACAGTCAACGTTGAGGAGGTGAGGAGAAACTAAATAATCCTTCCAAAGGGAGGGGAAACTGAGAGAGATTAAGTGACCTGCCAAAAGATTATACAAGATAGGCATATCTAAGTTTCAGCTCCATGTAGTATCCTATAGTTTAGTGATATGTTCAGGCTTCCTTTGTAGCTAAGTGAAAATTAATTATCAAGTAAACTGATGAAAGTCCATTATTGATCAGATAGATTTATGACCCCTGTTACCCCATGCATCTCTAACTGAAGGAATGATCCAGGTTCAGATGAGGTAGACAGAGATGTGTTCCAGTATAAGTTTTCTGCTTGTTTGATGTTTAATGGCATACTCTTCACTTTCTCAACTAAGTGCAGATGTGAAATACATAGTATTCAGTCTTGATAAAAGTAGGTGATCATTTGGATCTGTTTCTTTTCTAGTTGAACAATCATTTTGAATACGGTGGCAAGGCTAGCATGAGACAATTTCTTCATTATATCCAGTGCCAAAATCCAGCTGACTGCAGATGCCCAGACAGCAGCGCTGAGTGCCCACGCGTGGTTGAGAACACGAGTACGTGCCCTTTGTGTCGTTCTTGGATCAGCTGCTGTTGGATATCAAGCCTTCTAAAGTGCTGCTGTAGAACCAGTTCAAACAACCCCACACTCAGCAGATTTTCCCTCTGGCCTTATTCCTGCAGCAGGTGAGTCTGATTTCTTTAAGACAAAGAGACCATTTTAAAATAAGGCTGTAGTGTGGGTGCGAGCCATTGTTAAACCTGGGGTTTCATGAACACCCTGAAAAAAAGAGTCTAAGCTGTAGATGGTTCTGTAAATATTAAAACTGTTGTTAACAGCAGCTGATTGCAAACTTTCAGGAGGTGGTTTAACACTAATAATTACTGTTAATTGAGCATAATCACAAATCTGAAAATTGCCATTCTGTTTCATGGACTTTGCACTACCATAAAACTGACTGGTGCACAGGCCTTGCTCTGTCTATAGATAGCAGGTCTGTAGCAGAGTCAGGACTTGAAACCAGATCTTGCATACTCTGGGTTTGAGCAATATTCTGTCTTTGATTTAGTTATTAATCTGTGGCACATTTATTTCTTTAGCTTGGGCCCATTTTTAAAAGCTAATTAAACCTTAATGAAAAATTGTATAATTTATACATTTTCTGGCTGAGTGAAAACATTTTTAAACATCTGGAATCTAAGATTTTCTTAGCAGTAAGGATGTTAGCAATTTTCTGCCTTTGTACCTATTTTCATTATTATACCACTACTGTTTGAACACTTCACAACAGTCTTTAAATATCATTATAGCTCCTGTGTGAAGTATGAGTGTATTTATCCCCTATCAACAGGTGGCAAACTAAGGCATGAAGATGTTAGAGCTCTGTGTTGGAACAGGTCTTGTGCAAAAGTTGTATATGCTCTGAAGAATGATTATAATTTTGTATCTCTCTCCTCTTAAGCACTATACTAAGATTCTGTGGGATCATATATACATAAATTTTTATTCCCCAAACTTCCCATTTCAAATATGAGCATCTTTAATTGTATTTCCTGCTCGTGTTCTCAAAGATTTTAAGATTTTCTTTTTCTATATCTTGTCTCTGTGTATGTTTGGATGCAATTTTAATTCTTCCATTCTCAATTATGTTGGATATCTGTGAGAAAAATTACTTGAAATCGTCATGCCCCTAATGAGTGAATTCCAAAGTTATGAATATGGAATGTTTCTAGATATGGAAGGAATATATTGGATAAGGCATAATAATGAGCTGGGATAAGGTAGTAACTTAAATACTCAAGACTTGAAAAATAAGGATATACCCTCTATATAAACATATTTGTGGCATCTTTGTTTCAGTTTTCCGAAAAAATGTACTCCTTGCTTGGAATAAACATTTTGTTTGGCCATTAGTTAATTTGGGATCAGATAGACTCTTTAATATGACCCTCCCATCATAGCAGAATATTATGTACAAGAAGACCAAACATAGAATTCCAGAAGGGTCTTGAAGTTAATGTTCAGGCCAAGTGAAGTATTAATTACAAAAACTTGTTTCTAAAGCAACACTTTTCCCTAAATCTAGTATCAGTCATATCACTAAATATAATGGCATTAACATACAACACAATATAAATCACAGAACTCTCCTAAATTTTTAATTTACTTGGAGAGATGTGGTTTTCCACTTTAACTCTGCATCAAATATCTCTCTGTGACACAGAAATGCTCTCCAAATTTCTTGTGTAGCCTGTATAGTCTGAGTGATGTTGCTTCAACTGGGAAGCCTCAGGTTCTCCTTCTTGTTTCACTATAAAATACATTCAACAGTGGGATGCCAAGGGCATAAATATCCTGACACCACAAAAGAAAACTGCTGCAGGCTGCTATTTCATCTGCATATTGAATACAAGACAGGTTGTGTAGAGGGAAGTGGCTAAAGTTTCAGATTTATAATAAAGAACTTGATGGAGACTGGTAAATTGATGAAATTCAGGCCCGTTTTAGTGTTTCAAATGCCATAAAACAGTGACTGTTATTTGTTTAAAAACAGTTTGAACTACTGTGGTGTAGTTGTAGGGTCTGAGAGACGCTTTTATGTCAAAATGCTGATAGTCCTTTTTGCCAGGACTTCCTAAGGCTATAGTTGCACTAATTTAACACTTGTTGCTTTTTAGGGTCACTGAGGCTCAGGATAGAAATGAGTGTCTCCAAAAACCCTTCCAGTGCTGGTGATTCCCAGGTGCTCTCTAGTCCTCTGAGACCACCAGCAGCTGGTGTAGCTGGGAAAGGACTTCCCAGGCCATGCCAAGAACAGTGGAGTTGCAAATTGTCTCTGGTAGCGGTGCAGCACTTCTCCAGATGCACTGAAACTGCTCAGGGCAAGCAAGGAGACCATGTATCCTTTTGCCAAGTACTGGATGTGCAGTGCCTGACACTTCCTTTCTGTGTCCCCCAAGATGATTGTTCCTGGCCTTGTTTGTTTTTTTACACAGCTTTGAGACCTGAGCTAACCTGCTGCTTATAATGAAACAAACCCAACAATAGGGATCTTTTGAGATTTTTACACATTATGGCTGGATTAGGAGGTCACATCTTTCTTAGTGATGAAAAAGTACTTTTGTTAGAAAGTGTGATTAGGGAGGATAGCAGCAAAGGTGGCAGGAAAACTCTGGTTGTTGTATTCATTAGTGAGAACTGAAGGACTTCTTGGTTTGTTTCTTTTCACATAACCTTTTGAATTATGGGCTTACAGCTTCTGAAGCTGCAGGGCTCAAGGTGATTATTAGGTAAGTCAAAAAAGGGTGTCATTCTTTCCATGCTGCAATGTTTAAAGGATAGTGCTCTTGTAGATCTCCTCTACTCAGCTGTATAAATGAAAAAACTAATAGCTTGTGCATTACAAATAAGATTCACATGAAAACAGGGTCTATACTCACTGAGAATTGATAACATCCAGTCCTGGGAACCTCAGATAATTCTTGAATACTTTAAAATAATTAAATAATTTCATGGTGAATTTTACCTATACTTGCACATATATTTCAAGATAGATTTTTTTGGGGCATTTCAGAGATGCCCACTAGCCTCTGTCTGCTCTCTGATAAACTGACACCAAGTTCCCTGTAATTCTAAAGAAAGGAACAAAAAAGGGACAGAGAAGAGCTGCTTGTCTCTGAGCTGCTTTAAGAAGACCCCTGCCCTTGTCACCTGTGGCGGAGGGACAGAGTGGCTGTGGGTCTTGCACTTGGCGAGCTGGGCTTGTAAATACTTGGGAATTGCTGTACATCATACCTACTGGGGGCTTACCTGTGTTAAAGGAACTCTGCTGTCCTCTCTCCAGTTATTTTATGCCCATAATTTACAGATACAGTGTAACACATGTGCACCCTCAAGGGGTTTTTTGATCTATCTCTTGTGCTGTACAAAAGCAGGCAGGCCCTCAGGGAGCAAAGCAAGATTTCAACAAGAAAAGACCATCAAGTGCTGATATTCTGTAAAGTCATGTCTGATTGTTCTTTGCACCTCTTCCTCCGTCAAAGAAGACAACTATTCTTTGGAGGCCCGTAAAAAAATTACTCCATGCTGCTGAATCCTAGAAATTGTCAAGATGATCTATTCAATACAGCCCTATGAATCCTCTTCCCTCTGGCAGAGCCCTTTTCCATGACATGTGGATTCATTTCTGGTTTTTAGCCAGCAGAAGGATTCCAGTAAGAGGGACAGTTTTCACACCTGTTATTTTCTAATACTCAGAAAGACAACTCAATTAGATCCTGTTTGAGAAGTCACAATGCTTTCTTCTCATTTCATGCTTCAAGTAGTGATCTTGGCATCTCAAACATGTTCTGTACCAGAGGGCCTTGATCCTCAGGATGTTTTTCAGGGGAAGCATTTTCCTGTGTAAACTACTGTTGCTCTTAAGAAATTTTGTGATTGATCTGTTTCCTCATCTACCACAGAGCTTCAGTGGAGGTTGCTGGTTGCTTCAAGACACAAAGAGAGCTCCTGCTGAAGCAGCTACCTCTGAGGAGGCAGGGGGTTAGAGTTTATTCCTCCTCTCTTCCCAGGTTTTCCTTGACTCACCTGCGATGCTGACATCAACACCAGCTCTCTACTCTTCCAAATTATCATGGTAACACTTAATTTCAGGCAGCTGGTTTGCTTGAAAACTTGGTATCTTTCTTCCAGTGTTCTCCTTCTTAGGATGTTGTGTGTTTTTTCCATCATATTGATGGGTCTTACCTTTAGTCCATGCCTTACTTCTCCCTGCTAAGTCTGTATACATGGCTCCAAGCAGGCAGAAAGGAGTGTTTGCTGCTTGATTAGTACTTGTAGCTCCTGCCCAATTAATGGAATCACCCAGAAGGAGAAATGCAGGTTTTTAAGTCATCCACAGGTTGAGCAAGGTCAAGCACTTTTCAATAGATGGTGACAATGGATTAAGTCTGGAGCTGAAGCTCCAGAGTACCCTGGCTGCCCCAACAGTGGTTGCTGCCCATGAAATGAGGACAAGATGAAAGCACAGCTGAGTGTACCAGAATGAGAGCTGTGGCCACCCCTGAGTGGCTCATGTGTGCCAGATTTTGGGAGTGGAATGACTGTAAAGGGAGTGGAGGAAACCCACATGAATGGTGACTAGAGATGTCTCATTGTGACCTACTGACACATGTTAGACATCTAAACTGGGCATACTTACCTAAGTATGGGGAAATCCCTGTGCACCTCAAGGTACACATAGAAACTGTATCATTTATGCATTGTTTTTTGTGCAACCTCAGTTCTAACTTCCCCTTGGGTGTAAGGGAGAAAATAGAAAGCTGTTTTAAAGGGAAAAGAAAAAAGCAATTTGTACTATAGGAAGTCTGAATAGCAAGCTGCAGCTGACTGATTCACTAAGCTAAGTGCAACATGCAAAGTTCAGTGTCAGGGAAATAACAGAGCTTTCTCTCCTGGTGGCAGGCAGCCATGGTTGCTGTTACTGGCATGGTCAGCTAACACAGGCTTTGCACACAAACTTAATGTTCGTCCTTCTGGTATAAAATCACCATGAGAACTACCCAGTAGTGAAAAATACATCTTTATACCATTTTTCTCTCCTCAATCCAGTGAGGTCAGTTATGAGCTGGGGCTGGGAGCATGTCTGGTGCCTTCTGTGACGTGCAGGTGGCTCAGTGTTCACTGGACAAATACATGAGGAAGTTCTCTGCATCACAGCCAGTCTGCCTGGGACAGGCCAATGCCTGGTGACACAAAGATGAGCCCAGATGAGACAAATGCAGTGTGACCTACACATCCAAGAGATGTTTTCGTAACAACCACTTTCTGACACCAAAGAAGAGCATTTCCCTCCAGCCTCCTGTGTCTCTTCTGTGTTTGGAGAGAGGAGAGCTCTGAGAGTACAGCTGTGGAATCTGAATAGGAGATAACAGAGCAAATGTGTGTACTGATTTTCAATACAAAACCCTGATTTTCAATACACGATGATTTTTTTAAAAAGCTTAATGCTGCCTGTGATGCCTTTTGCACTTCTAGTGCCTCTTCTCCTGCACGTGGCACAGCAACAGCACATTTTGGTGTCTGCTATAATATGGGTAATACTTGCAGTCCTGTGTTTCTGATTTTTATCAAATTGAGTTATAAGTGGGAGGTATCCTGCAAAGATAACACAAATTATCTTTGTAAATGAATGGTAGAAGTGATCTTGTATCTGAGAAAGTGTGTCCATGGATTCTGTGAAGTGAGTTGGATGGCAGATAGAGGTGAGCTGGAATTCATTGGGATGATATGCATAGGATAATGGTGGGTGATGTCCCGAGACTCATAGCAGGACTGATGGTTCCAGGAAATCCAGAGGAGGTCCTGCTGAGAAACCAGTGGGAAGCCTACCTGCTGGCACATGGTCCAGCCTGGAGGCAAATCAACCAAGAGGAATGGAGGCAAAATGGATGAATGTGACCTGCCTTGCTTCATAGACCACTAGGGAAAGAAAGGCCTTGTATGTCTCTGCTGATAATCCAGCACCGAGCTTGGGAGAGACACCTCAACCAATGGTATATAAGCAGGTGGAAGTTATAAACATGAAAGAGAATCTTAAATAGGATTAAATGAAAACTTGAAGTTATGTGAAGTCCAATCTTTCTACTTAGAAATACAAATTACAATGAGAAACAGGAAGGGGGAAAAGAGAAATAAAGCATCTGTGGTTTGGTTAGTGGTTTGGAGGGGTTTTTTAATTGAAAAAAAAATGCTTTAATTGAAAAATATGTAATTGTAAAAAATAAACAGAGTAGAATAAAAATATTTTGCTTCTCCTGACTTTGTCACTCTTACCTCTTCTGCTCATCAATTTTCTCTCTTGTTTTAAACTCCCGGCATCTTGTTTTATAATTAAATTGTGAGTTCTTCAGAGCAGCAGCTATATTCAGATATGGAGCAGTAAACAGCCTGCAGCAATAAATACTTACCCTGATTGGCACCACTGAGTAATATAAACACTATGTAAGAAATGAGAAAGTCTGAGAGGTGCTGAGTCCTGGATAAACACCGTTCCTTTCCAGCAGCTTACATTATAGTGGGGTTAATTCAATCAGTGCACAAAACCACGTCAGTGCATCGGCTGAAGGCTGGCTGGATGCTGCTTGGAGGTATGGAAAGTCATGAAGAGCTGGGTGAGCCCTGTGATGTCCTCTGGGAGGAAAGATGCTCTGGGGAGGAGCTGATTTGGAACTTGGAGCCAAGCTTCCCATCCTTTGGGAAGGAAAGGAAATTGACAGTTGTCTTCTTTTGTGGCATTCAGGAAGGATGAAACAACTCTGTATGAGATAGATCCAAACTCCCATCATAGGCAGGAGACCTGAAGAGCTATCCTGCTGACTGCTTTAGTTGTCCACGTTTATTTATTTAGAGCCATTTAAGATATCCTGTAATAGGCCCCAGCTTCCAGCTGCCACTTGGGAGGGAGAAAGGTCATGTTTAATATTTGGCAATTCTGTGTAAATATATTGGATACCAGAGGCAAAGCTGGCACTAGACATCTGAGTTTAGCCAGCTAGTTGGTGTGCCAAGATGTCTGTTTTGGGGTGAAGTGGGCAGGTCTCTGGACTCCACTGACTGTAACAGAAGCCTGGACATCCAGTCCACATGTGGACACCTCCTAGGTCTCCTAACCTGCAAGGGGAATACTATTGTCCTTTAAGATGTGCCCCAAGACAAGACTGTGTAGTGTCCTTTAAGATGATACATTAAAAATGGATTGATATTAACATTGTGAAAGTTCTTTGACCTCTTTTTAAGAATGAGGGGTCTTAAAGTGGAGCTGGAGTTGCATGTGAGAATGTGAGCTTCAGCCCTGCTCTGAGCCAGCGTGGTGGCTCTGCAGAGCGGGGCAGAGCCCGCACAGGCGGCGTGGCCCCCGAGCTGGCTCACACCGCGGCGTGTGCTGCTGCCAGCGCCAGGCGGGCTGCGCAGAGGGACCTCATGGGGACAGCCACTGGCCTGGCATCGTGCACTGGCTTGTGCACAAGGCTGTGCAGAGAACACATCTCAGATGTTACTGAAAATGCATTACACATCTTTTTTCTTTTTTTTTTTCCCTTTCCTTTGCCTTAATTTTATTTTTTTTTTTCCCTCAGAAATCATTTCCTTCTGAGTATGTGAATTTACTGCAGCAATAATTACTGTTTGCTTAAATGTACAAGAGAAGCACAAGGAGCCCCTAGTGTCTGACAAGGATGCTGTGGCAAAACAAATTAAAAATAGAGACAGAAAGCCAGAGTGCAGAGAGAGAGGTTATTACGCCAAGGATGACAATGGCCCTCTGAGACAAGTCTGAAGTCTTCTGAGGTTTGACTTAATACCTCAATAAGAAAAAATAATTTCCATGCACGATATCAAAAACTTGTATTTAGCTGGTGCCTTAAAGTTGTTGGTGTTTCTAGATATAGGCATATGAGAAAAGAAACAGTCCTCGATGACAAAGGACTACAGCATGAGGTGTAATCAGACAGGAAATGAGAAGGGTATATAAGATCACAGGTATTTTGTCTCAGTGTTGGAGTAGGACAGATGGACTGTCTCTGTATCCCCAGATGTTCTTAAAGAGAGAAGGAACTGACTACAACTAAGAGGTTTTTTATCTGAAAGTCAGTACCAGTATGTTTTTTCACCTCATATAAACAAAGAAAAAGAAGGGTTTGTTCTGCTTCACTGGAGCAAAAAAAATAGCACAATGGAGTTCCATTCAGGCACACAAATAGCAACTGTCCTGTGACTTCTCTATTTAAATGGGTATCCATGGTGAGATTTGCCTCGCTCTCAGTAGATGGCTGCGGAGCAGTGCTGTGGTTCACACTGCAGGCAGGGAGGAAAAGGCATCTGAAAAATTCCCCTTGCAGTGAAAGAATGAAGAAACGCACCAAGATATCAAGTGTCCGGTGCACCACGCTGCAAAACATGATGCCTGTGTTCTCCACCACTGCTTTACTGTCCCTTCACACAGCTTTTCCAGGCCCATTCCAATTAAAAGTATTCTGTACTTGCAGACACAGCCCTGACCAACAGATGGTACGTAAATAGGTGTAAAAACTGCAGCATCACAAGGGGCTTCCACACCAGGCTGCATTTCTTGTTTGCTTTCTTCTTTCTGCATTGGTAGTAGAGATTAGTAATCTGCTCTATGATAACCAAGCCTGGACCGGACCCCTCCAGGGTCTTGCCCAGCTCAGAGCATACAAGGATGACCTGGTACTGTAGGAACCAGTGCAGATGTCTGCTGTGCAAGTGGCCTCTAGCAGCAGAAGGAAAAGAGGAGCTGGGAACAAGATTGCTGGACTTCTTGAACCACTTATTTTCTGGGGAGAGCAGCAGACCTGCCTAAAATTCAAGATCCTACTGGTATGGCATCAATGCTATTTATATAAGGGATCTGTGAAATAAAAGTAAAAATCAGCTAAAGAAGTCTGAGCTAATGAATGATGACTTCCTGGTGCTGGAACAATTATTACAATTGATGACAACAAAGATCAGCTGTCTTACCAAATACAAGCTTTGAAAAATGGTACCTTATAACTCCAAAATAAGCCAAAATTGGATCAAGGAGTTAAATACAAAGATATTACCCTTGGGACTGTTATTTGTATTCTGCATTAAAATACTGAGGGTTCACACTTTTCAGATCTTATCAGCTAGAAAGTGTCATGTATCATTTAAAAGTGTTATATTCTGCTAGTAAGTTAAATGTAAAATCCTCTTATAAATCATGACATTCACTGTAAAATTATTAGCAATGCTAATGCTGATACAAATTGTAAGATACTGATACACCAGTGTTAATACATTGAACTTGAATTCATCAAAACCAGTAGAAAACCTGTTGCTGACTTTAAGCGAGACATGGATCTGACCTATACATTTTTAAAAGGTTATGCCGAAGTGCTAAAAATGGAAAATATTAATAAAGATGGAATCTCTCTTTGCTGTCATCGAGGCAAAGCCCCCAAAGCTTCCATATGTACCTTTTACCATTCATTGTCATATTTTGCTTCCATGTCAAGCCTGGAAGCAGACTTATCAGTAAGCATTTGGTTTATTCAAACCAAGTCAAGAGTTAGGTGCTAACTCCAGCTGCTACCAATACAGCAGCCATTGAAATGTGAAAGCACAGTTCAAAGGACCTAATTTTGAAAGTGTTTTCCTATGAAATCCAGCCAGCTTTTGAAATCAGACTTTCACTGTCTACCCTAAACCAGCCAAATGTTACAAAATCGGGAAAGGCAGCTAAGGAATCCTGCTGGTGTAGAATGATTATCTTGCATAGCTTCTCCCTTGTCTGTCAGGGCATGCCAGGGTAGGTGTTTGTGGTGTGCCGTGGTCCTCACTGTTCTTTAGGTCTGTGCTCAGTGTGGTCTCCATGGACAGGCTGCCCTTTTATTTGTGTAGCAAGTACGGGCAACCTCAGCAGTGCTGGCAAGAAGGACTGGACAGGGGGAGCAAAATCAGATGTCTGGGGTGCTGCGAGGGAGAGGCGGGCAAGGTTTATCAGGAGATGGTGGCAAACCAAAGCAGGCAGAGGTGGATGCTGGTGCAGTCCTGAGGGAGGGCATGGGTGTGACAGCAAACCCAGCGTGAACCAGGTGCTGGATGGGTCTGCGCTGGGGAGGCGCAGGCAATGCCTGCTGGTTTTGATCTGTGCTAGGGAAGCAGATGCCTGTAGAATCAGAAGAAAACTCTTGTGGTTTCCAAATGCTCATATATAGCATTCTAGCAAGCTGGAGCAGATGGCAGGTCTGACTACCCTGGGCCCCATTTCTGGGCAGTGGCTGCAAACCCTTCAAGCCTCTTTGAAGAATGGTGTGGGTATGCCTGCTTAAGGAATGGCATCCCAGGGTTTCCTGCTCCCTTCCACTGTCGATGTCTGGGTTTTGTGGCATGCTTAGCACTCTGGAACACAGGCCCAGTGCTGGTGCCACAGTCTGGAACAGCCCCCCTGGCCTGCACTGGCAATTGCCAATATGCCCCAGGTTGTTCAGCAGGGGTAGGGTGGGTGTGGCTCCAAGCCAGAGGAGTTACTCTGCTTCTCAGGTGGAGACATGTGAGGGCAGACATAGCTGGACTGTTTGAATGCCTTCCAGAAGATAAATCATCCGTGAGCACTGCTGAAGTGAACTCAGCAAGCACAAAAAGTAGGGCACAGCTGACTTTCCGTCACCACTCAGAGCAGCAAAGTCGAAGATGTTTCAGAACAGCCTTGGTCACTGACTGGGAGGATGTCCCAGCCAAGGGTCACCACCAAATGCATCCACCTTCCCAGCATGGCTGAGGGCTGAGACAAGCAAGACAAGTTTTGTGGCACCAGACTATTCCTCTAGAGAAGCCAAAATAGACGCTCTTTTCCCTTTGCAGTTTGAGAGGACCTGTATAGAGGAGGTGAAATTGGAAGCAGGATTTGACCTTTTTATGCATGTAGTTTACACAGAAACCTACAATGTTAAAGGGATAAACCAATGTTAAAGCTTTGCTTATTAGCTTGTAGCAAATCTCAGTGTGCAACCACAGAGCTGTCTTTAGGCAAATACTGTCTTCTCAAGTGAGCCGCCTTAGGTTCTCCAGCTGTTGCTAGATGGACTTAACATTTGTATCTTTCATGGTGTATTATGTGTATCTTTGTCTTTGGAGACAACTGAAGCCAAATTTGTCTATCTTACTAGCCATGTGGCAAGTAAACCCTGTGCTTGGCTTTTGTACAGGTCTCCATCACAGACAAAAAGGGAAAGGAGGGAAAAGGCAAGAAGAATTGAAGGGGAAGCTGGAGCCAGTCCTGCTCAGTCCCCCTTTACAAAGTCCCATTTTGGGTGACTTGAACCGGCACAGAGTGTGGGGCTTTGGCAGTTTTCTGGAGGTTCCCCAGTGAAACTGACTCTAACAGAAGGAGATGAAAAGCAACTCAAAGGGACAAAGCTGCAAATGAAGTAATAGGAAAATAAAATGATGAGAAGAGGAAAGCACCTCTGAAAGCTGGCAAGTGGAAAATTAATTTCAACCTGAAACTGCCACTTTACCAGGATGAAATCAGAGAAGTTCTCTCAGGAAATAAGCAAAATGCTCAGAAATCCAGGTTTCAACAGTGAAGTTCAACGTGAGCTGCAAATGCCTCAGGGAAATGGCAGGCAGATCAGCAAATAACGAATTACAGAAGTGAAGTCAGGATGTATTAAAAGCCTCAGTACCCCTTTGAGATAACATTTGCTTTTACCTGGAGAGGTTCCTGAGAGGGTTGTGGGAGCTTGAAAGAAAGCACTAGCTTCAAAATTGCAAACCTCAGAAGCAGGAAGAAAATAATTGCCTCCCAAAGAAACACGTAGGTAAGAAGATGCCTCCACTGGGAGAGGTCAAGTCAGTAACAACCATGTCTTTAGTCATCACTGAAATCCTGAAATCAGAAAGGCGGTCATGCAAGACAAAAAAGAATTGCTTAAAGGGCTGAAATATTTTTCTCTATATTAAAGGCGGGACCAAGCCATGAAGTACAGCTCTGACTTGATCTCCAGATTCAAAATTCACAAAAGATTGGACTTGGGTTTTTCTGGGCTGGGCAAATTCCTCTGGATCTCTCTGAGTTTGGTCATGTTTAGATCTTTGGGTTTTTTCATCTCAGGTTTTGCTCCAGACCTAGACGGGTGTGTAAAATCCTCTACAGAACAGAACCAAGAGCAGATTTGGGGCACATGTATTTTGTGTTGTCATGCACCAGCTCTGAAGAGCCAGGCCACTGTTCCATTGTTACTGTGCCTGTGCTCATCCTGCCTTTTGTTGAATGTGGTAGCACCACACAGTTGCTGCTAGCATTGCAGGTGTACATTCATGCATCTATAACTATAGGGATACTAACCACAGTGAAGGCTGGTAAGCTTTTGGGGCTGAGGGCATAGATGGAAAGCTCTCTTTCCTCACCAAACCCTGCACTCATCAGCTAATCTCATCTTGCTGGGACACACAGTTTATTTCTTGGAGGCATCACCATGGGAAGCCACACTACAGGATGACATGGGGACAGGAGGAACCGCTCACCATCTGTCCGCCTCCACTTCCTCATATGGGGACTCAAACCCATCAGTCATCCTGACCCAGGACCATTTTGGGCTCCTCTGATTCCTCCTGTGTGTTAAAGAAAGGGAGGGATGCTGCTGTTAAGGAAGCAGGAAGGGTTGGAGGGAAGGGCAGTTTGTGTGTTCCCCCAGAGGAGCGCGGGAGGGAGGAGCCATGCCTGCACAGTGGCTCAAAGCACAGCCACACTCAGCACTGCTGGCTGGGACATGTGACTGGTATTACAGGTAGTACTACTGGTGCTACAGGTACTATTAGTGCCTATTAGCTGTGGTGCTGTTTGGTGTCCTTTCAGTCATGGCCCTGCGGGATGTCACCTGTCACTTCCGCAAAGCCTCTGATGTGCAGACAGGTTGTGCTCCTGCCGCACGGCGTGTGGGCAACCTGCAGCTGCCTGCTCCTCCACACTCCCTTGCTCATGGCAGCACACCACAGCATCCTTTTGAGGATCATACTGGGATATTCAGCTCCTGAGGAGCTGTAGCCCAGGCCTCCCATGGGGGATGGAATGCTGGAAGCCATTGAGTTGTTGCAAGAGGATGCCAAGGAATCCTTATGGTGATTTCTGTACGTGGAGGGGCAAAAGCTGCCATGGCCAATATGTACCTAAAAGTGTATGAGCAGTGCTGGAAGGGGAAAGGGTGGCATGGAGGAGGAATTAGGCAAGGGTGTTGCTAGAGAGGTCAAGATATGTGGATGGAAAACACCAAAATTGGAGAGAAGTTGTCTGGAATATCCTCCTCATCAATTTCTTCATTTTGTAGAAGGACAAGAAGCCTGTCTTCTAGGTGAATTTTAACTTTATTGGGTAAAGATTTCCTGTCTTTTTGATAAATTCAGCCAAAAATGTCAGTGAACAGCAGCAGCACAGTCTTGCATGTTCACAGATCTTTTACAGCTTGTTTTTACCATGGCTGGTTTCAGACACATAGGAAGGACCTCTTTCCTATGTTCTCTTCTCTTACAGAAGCTTTTGTCCAGGCATACCCAGGCTGTTTGTATTCTCAGACAATAAGCTGCAATATCCAGAGATTTCAGTCAAAGGTCAAGGTCCTGTTGTGCAAGGCAGGATATTTTTCCCAGAAGTTAGTTCCTGCCCTGAAGAAGTTCCAGAGACCAAAGAAGACTCTGGCCCAGCTGATGACAGAGAAGTAGAAGACACTGGTGAGACACTTACAATTAGTCTAATGAGGATCAATCAGATGACACCAGCTGCCTAACCATTGTCAGGTCATTTTATGGGCATTACAGCAACAGCATGGTTGTAAAGAGAAATGATAGGGGTATTAAGCAATGGCTACTTTCAGGACAGGCTTTTTCCACTCATGAATGCAGGTTTATGAAATAAAGTGTAGAGTAACAGCAGTTCACTGGGATATATCCAAAATGTCTGCTGCCTATTTATTGAGTGCTGCAATCTCCCATCTAATGCCCACCTGGTGCCTTAGTAAGGCCCTGATTCCTGTGCACACATTCAGTATAATTATCCCCATTTATACCTTGTCTACATGCAGTACAAAAGTGAACCAAAATTCAGTCTTTCTAAGTCCAGAAAATACAAGCACAGAATCAATTATATTGCTAGAGGAGAATTCTCACCATTGGAATTACCTGCTATTCACAAGCAACTTTTTTTTTTTTTAATCCAAATCCTTCTGGGGGGAGTCCATCCAAATTTCTCACAATGGTTTATAGAACATCCAGCTACTCACCTCTGCTTTGCATTCACTGCCACTAAGCAGTGAGTAGGTCCTGTGAGTAGTTTTTCACTTTGCAGTCTCTCCATGTTCATACATAATTTTGCCAGGGTGAGGTTATTTCCAATAAGGAAGGAATGTTCATGCACAAATGGCAGTAAGTTGAAACGTGCGTTGAGCCAGCCTGGAACTTGTGGTTTAATAATCCCTTAAGACATTAACCAGGAAGGGACATTTGCCTTCTTGTGTGTTGTATAAAACTTAAAAGAGACCGAGGGAGGGATATGAATTCATTATTCATGCATTATTCAGCACTCATTATTCTTTCCCCTTTGCTAAAGACTGCACGAGTGTCTGAACTCACTCTAGTCAATGGAAGTTCAATCACTACCAGCAGTAGACCTCAAAGCACATGTTGGCTGACCAGTGCTGGTGTCTGGTCTGGGGGGAGCTGAATCCCCCCCTCCCCAGTAAGCTGGTGGACATACGTGTTCAGTGATACAGCTGCCTGTGAGCTGACCTGAAACTGTGCATTAGATGTTGTGTATTGTCAGCAGGTCAGAGAAACAATGTGCTTATGGAGGTTTTATCTCTGGTGCTGCTGAGCTCACTGTAGAGAGGCTATGAAGAAACAAACTCACAGGCCATAAAAAGCTGAAAATTATGTTGTATGTAAATGAAAGGTCGTTTGCCTGTGTTTGGGATGAAAGACCTGCTATAGCTAATTCTTGGAAGGAAAGGTAACTTGTGAATTTTTCATATGCCTATTTCCAGGATTAGTGCATCACTTAATTTATTCTATATGTGATATGAAGAGGTTAAAGAGATGCAGCATAAAGGCATGCAAAAAGCCACACTCTCTATCCAGATATATTATCTATTAATAGATCATGTTACATGCAAATATGCTTGACGCTAATATTTTTAGCTAAAATACAAGCAATAAATACTGTTCTCTAAGGCACAGGAAGTACATTCAAAACTAGTCTGTTTTAGTAGATTTCTTGTGTCCTTGATGGACTTAAAGTTAGATAATCTACATACCTGACACACTTTAAGCAACCAAGGCAAAGGAAGGTGTGAAAAACTTCTCAGCATTGCTTCTTTGAAATCACAAGAATACTTTTCCAAAATCACAATGCCTTTTCTAGTATTCACTCTCAGTACATTTATATATCCAATTCTTTTTTTCCTCATATGTGCAATCTAATACCAAATCTGACTGAAACGAGAAAAACCTATTCAGCACAGTGGCTAAGCAGTTAAAAATGTCATTCAACAATTTGCCAGGTCACTGTCACAAATATGTTGCTAGGTGACTGTGGATGTTATCAGCCTCTAAAATACATGCATTTTCCAGATGTATTCATTAAATCATTTTCTGTTGAGTGATTCTGTGGTACAATGAAATTGAACGCCTTATTAAGGACCTAAATATTTTTACATATATAATGTAATCTGAATTATATTGAAAACTGTCATTTGTTGTGTAAGTGGAGGAAAGGGATCCAAATTTGGGAAATTTGACTAAAGATTTCTAGAGATTCAGCTCCCTAGAAACTGCAATTTTACACTATCCTCTTGGGTTTTGTAACTTCTGTGCATACCTAATGCTCACATTCTGCATCTAATTATTCTACAGCTGATCCCTGTTAATTGGCATTTCTATCAGCTTGTGATATGACTCATTAACCCTTTGGAAAGCAGTCTTTCAAAAGTTAATAACCGTAGAGTTTGAAGCTTCAGGCTGACGTAATACCCAGTCATAAAAACACTGGCAGTGAAGTATGAGCTTCAGGCAGTTTCAGATGTCATTCTGGGAGCCAATTGTATCAGTCACACGGAGTTCACCCCCAGGTCAAAACCCCAAAATTTGGGCTGGTTTTCCAGGTTCCTGTTCCTGGCAGTGGCAACATCATCCACGCAGAGGTCGATGTCTCTATCAAAGTGAGCCAGAAGAGCTGCCAAACTCCTGGCAGTGTGCACTGATGACATTGGAAATGACTAGGGCACACATTTGGGTACTGAGCTCAGGTATAAAAATGTGTGTTAAAGGGTTCTAATCTGCAAGCTGACTCCACACTTCAAATAATGGGGGCAATAACTGGATACAGCTATCTTCTATAGTGCAAGTCAGATCTACAAATTCATTCTGGCCTCAATATCTACAAATGTACATTGAGTAGATATGAGGCAGGGTTCAAAGAATGTGCTACTGGTTGCATTTTTCCTAGAGCTTTGAACTGTAACATCTGTGTGTGCTCCCTGGTTCAGTGTTCATCTGGAATGATCGAGAGATTACTCGGAGTGGTTTGGCAGGGACTTGCAAGATCACACTTTTCAGCTCAGACCAGCCTGCATCAAAGGTATTTACACGTGCATGGATCTAAGTGTAAACTGTCCAGAGAGAATAATGTGCTAGTGTTAAATCCAAAATTATCTCCTCTGGCTCAGGGAGTTCCCGGGCCATGAGTGATAGCAGACTGAGTGTTTATTCTGAGAAAATACTGCTATTTATTATTTTTCTGCATTCAGCAAATTTTTCCCTATGCATCCACTTTTGCCCACATATCAGAGGTGACCTGGTCTCTGTGGCCAGCTTTATGTTCTTAGGCCCGTGCAGCACTGACTCTTTGTGACAGTCTACGTGATTTCCAGCAGCATAGGGAGTTCATGTCATTGGTCTCCAGAGGGTAGTAATAGGTAAAGAAGGAAAATATCACAAAATAAATCCTTAATCTTTCTGGCAAAGCTGAAGGGAGGGCAGCAGTTAGTGAGGTTTATGGTTACTGTAGGTGCAGTTTTTAAGCATAGCTTAAATAGTTGTATGTGTTATGCCTCAGCTAAGTGTCTTTTACCACATCAAAAAAAAAGTTCAGACAACATATAATGTTCTCTGTTCTAGAAGAGTGAGGTAGCACTTCACGGTCTGTCTGCTGGAGGTTGTGCTGTCATGCCATTGCTCCAGGGAGAAGTGGTATTGGAGGAGATTCATTGCTCTTCCTCTCAGCTTTGCTGGCATGAGCTAATGAAACAGGAGACAGTGGCCATGAGATGTGGCTTGGGATGTTCAGACTGGACTGTGTGACATCTTGAGATCCCTTCCAGTCAACATATCTGGAGTCCATAGAAGGCCTACACTCACCTGGGTCAGTAACTCAAGGCAGCTATTCCAGAGCATCTCAAATGGCTTCACACATTTATGTGATGGCAGCTGTATTGTGTCCCCTCATCAGCAAAATTAAATGAGAGTAATGCAGCTGAACTGGCTGTTTGACAATTCACCAACCAAGCAGGTGGATATAGTCCACACCCTTTGGGATAACCTGGCATATCTGACCTGCTCTTCAGATGTCACTTCAGAAGGACCTGTGTCTATTATAGATTCATATAGTGCCGTTTTGAAGGGGGTGATTCTGCCCCTTCTACTCTGCTTTTGTGAGGTCCCACCTGGAGTACTGCGAGCAGTTCTGGTATCCCCAACATCAGAAGGACATGAAACTGTTGGAATAAATCCAGAGGAGGGTGATGGAGTTGATAAGAGGACTGGAGCACCTCCCCTGTGAAGACAGGCTGACAAAGATGGGGCTGTTCAGCCTGGAGAAGAGAAGATTGTGTGGAGACCTCAGAGCAACCTTCCAGACTCTAAAGGGGATCTTCTGGGAAGCTGGAGATGGACTCTTTTTCAGGAACTGCAGCAATAGGACAAGGAGTAATGGGTACAAATTGAAAGAGGAGAAATTTAGGTTAGGTATTAAATGTGGTTAGACAATGGGATGAATGGTTTGCCCAGGGAGGTTGTGGATGTCCCAGCCCCAGTGTTCAAGGCAGGGTTGGATAAGGCCTTGAGCAACCTGGACTAGTGGGAGGTGTCCCTGCCCATGGCAGGGGGGCTTGGGACTAGATGGTCTTTAAGGTCCCTTTCAAACCCTTATCATTCTATGATTCTATGGGTATCTCATGTGTCCAGAGATATCTCCAATGACAGGACACACTTGTCCTTAGGAAACTGAATCAAGCCCTGGATGTCTCCATCCAGGGTGAACAAAAACAATTTTGCTTTTTCATCTGCAGCACAGAAGGTGTCAGGTTATCCTTAGTGGCCTGTTCACCTCAAATAATCATTCTCTGCAAGGCTGTGGTTGGTAGCTTTAGCTTGCAGAATCCCAGCACCAGGTCAAAAAACCACCCAAGCGCTCCAGTGCACAAATGATGATTTGGGATAAAGCCCTACTGTCAGATTTCATTTGTTCAACAACTGCAGTTGCCTAACCAGGGCCACAGGTCAGGCTCATGTGCACAGTAGCTCATTTACACATTGTTTGGGTTTTGCCTCGTTCTTTCTACTGTCACTCAAAGTGGAGATGGGCGTAGGTACCGGGCCTGCCGGCTTTTCGGGGAAAAGCCACCCTTTAGCAGTTCCCACGGTGGCAGGACAGGGGGTGACACAGCCTGGATCCCACTTCCACTGATGTTTTAGGACATTCAGGTCCTGAGGGACCAAAGGAACCCTCAGTGCTGAAAAGCATCTGTCACAAGGCCAGGCACAGAAGGATGAGCCCTCGGGACAGTAAGGTGGTCTCTAAAGTTAAAATTACTTAAATGAATTGTTACTAGAGTGCAATTGCTGTAGCTTCCTTGTGCTATTTCCCAGAAGCCTGGATACCCTTGGCTTTTCTCAGTACAGACAGTGGAATATCTTAAATAAAATATGTTTCTATTGACATTTCTTTTAGTGCAATGTCAGAAGTTTCCAGAAAGATGCTTGAACTGTAGAAATTTAAGTCAATATTAATTAAATTTAAAATTAATTCTCCATTTTGAATCTGAGCAATTGATTGCCCTGATCTTGGAGTAAAAGTTCCAAAGAGACCTTCCCGTGTAAGGATAGAGATGTGCTCCACACACTGGAGATGGAGGGAGTACTGTAGGTACAGCCAGCCTGTTTCTCTGGAAATCAAACCACCTGAAACTTGGCTGTGCTATCAGAACACTGCTGCCACTGCCAAGGTCCTCTCTGCATATTTAAATTTACACCAACTCTGTGTTGTGACAAAGTGCCAAGCACTGATGGGAACCTTCTGTCTCTAGTAAGAATTTTGGACACATAATAACAACAAAGGATTAATATAGCTTCGCTTGAAAGCGGAATTTAAATGAGGTTATTTAGGAAAAAGCAATCTTATTTCTTTGAAATACTATTTCATTATATGAAAATATAATGAATTAACATTTATCTGGAAAATGCTTTTTTTGGTATTTCATGACAACTTTTTAGCATTTCTAGACTGAATAATATTTTCTAGAATATATTTATTCTGGAATAAGCTTTTTGCAGGTTTGAGTGATACAATCAATCAAGAAACTGACTGTGTATGTTTAACAACACGAACAAGGAAAACAGCAACAGTAATAGTGGTAGTAATAATAATAGTAATAAACCCAACTTAATTCTGAATAAACTGAAAAAGTGGAAAAACTCAGTTTTACATTTTGTCTTTTTTTTTATGACACACACACAAGTTTCTGATGCATCATTCGATCCTGTCTTACAAACCACTTCAATATACTGAGATTTACAGGGATCTGTTTAGTTTATCCTTGTTCTGAGAGTCAGTTTGATTACAGCATATAAGCATTATCAGAGGAAAAACAAAACACTGTAAACTAAGAGCTATTTAACAGAGAAAAGAACAACACAGAAAAAAATTGACTTAAAGCTTTATTAGCAATGAATACTATTTTAACAACACATGCAGATGAGATCACAACAGATTACCCAATGAAAATGGTGTCTTCTCCATTAGTTTTTGTCTTTAAAGAGGCACTTGACTGTCAAGGTGATGGTGAGCTCTTCTGCAATAGTCTTGTCTCTGGACCACTCTGTGGGACTGAGGCAGACCTGAGGAAACCTGCCCTGGGGGAAAAGACCAGAATATTAAATTTTCCTTTTCTAACACAATTCCCTAATCACCATTGAGCAATTATCCCTTTCCATTTGCTCTAAAAGGAAAACAAGTGATAATGTAGATTAACTTAAATGGCTAATGATCATTCAGAGATGTAGGGTTGACAAGAGTTTTCCTAAATTAAGCAGACTGGATCCTGCTGTGATATAAACACTCTCCTTTGTGACCAAGGCTTTAGTATTTCTCTCTTGAATTCAGCTTTGCTCAGTCTTCCAAAGGGGCTGCACATAACAGCACCTCTGGACTGGCAGCCTGATACATTTAAAATAAGCTTTGTTATTGGTGGGTTGTTGTAACTGTCACAGAATTTTTAAAAGTTACATTTTCCTACAGCCCACTAGAGAGGTGTTAAGTCATTAAAATAATGCGTGGTGTGTTTATTTATTTATAAAGGACGTATTAATTGTAATTTAATGGACCAACAAACTTCGCTGTTTCAAAATAAAAGTACGTAACTTGGATGTGCTTTCTAAAGCTGTTGCACTGGCATCTGCTGTTCAGACTATTAATACTTTAATATTTTGAAAATGTTAATGTCCATTGCACACATACATGGGCACCTCAATTCGCTCATTTTGGATGAGGTCATGACTGTATAAACAGAGACATTTCAGAGAAATGTACTCACTGGTTCATCTTCAGCACAAAACACCAAATAATAAGGAGCTAATATTTTGATTTTTCACATGAAGCACTGCAGTACAGTCCCACTCATTCCAAGATTGGTGCTGAGAGGAGTGAGACAGCTCTTGCAGGATGTACCTCCCTTGCTGTGTGTGGTTCATGGTGCTCCCCAGAAGCCTGCACATTCTTGCTTTTCTTAGAATGGATGTTGAGTTATCTTTAATAAAGTGCACTCCTACTGAGATCACTTTTAATGGTGCAATGGTGGAAGTTTCCAAAAAGACATTTAAGCTGTAGAAATCTGGGGGAGTAGCAATGCTTAAGGACTAAACCTTTCTACTGCGCCACTAACAAAGTACTTTACTTTCTATGTAACTTGTGCTGTTACCAAGGGCCATTTTGTATCACTGAAAATAAACAAAGTAATTCTAATTCATAAAGCCTGTCTTGCTGGCCTCATTCTTAATGCCTTTGGACTTTCACCAGCATTCCCATCACCTCTGTGCATCAGGTGAATTTGATTTTCCTGTAGGCTTTACTTATCCACATTTTGGGGCCTGATGCAGCCCGAGTGGCACAAGGCTGGTTTTGGAAGCATGTGCTGGCTGAAAGCAGGACAACAAGGCAAGGCTTGAGTTTGAGGGATGCTGATGAGTTGGTTTGGAGCACAGGTTGATGAGGAGAAGTAGGCTCTGTTAATGGGAAGGCTACCTGGTGGTTCTGAGGTGCACAGGGAGCTGCAAAGTGTGGCACTGGAGGCATTTATTTTACTTCGTACTGATGCTCTGCTAGAGAGAACATAAAATTGGAGCACAGGATGAAGTAACTGGCATTTGTTTTGCTTCTGTGTTTTTACTTCATTTGTCCTGTCTACACATGTCTGTGCCTCAAATTCCAAACCACGACTGAATCCCTTCTCCTCTGGAGCCCAGCTATGTAGAAAACAAAGTTGTGGTAAATCATATCATTAGACTTTAATAGCCAATATACAGTAAGTAACATTTTTTCCTCCCAAGGGAGTTATTTAATGTTTAATGAAAATACCAATTTGCATAATTCACTTTCAGTATAAAGGTCACCAACAGTCTATCACTAGGATAACAGGGTAATTACTTAAGATAACTATCTTCCATTGACAAAAGAATGTTAATTTGTTGAAAAGGACTATTTAAAATTATTGTATTTTAATTATTATATCATCTTTATTCTATTTTTAAGAATGTCATAACTTCTGCAGCAGAGCTCTCAAAGCTGTGTTTCACTTTCTCAAAGGCAGTGGGTGTTGAGACTAGGCAGACCAGGCTTCTCTATTAGCTGGTAGATGAATGGCAAAAATATCCATAAATATGAGAAGTCTGAGGGAACCTGAGTGATGGACCAGTGTAGAAGAAAGTCAAAGTCACAGTGGTCCCACACTGTGTCCTGTCTGTGCTGGGATCAGGAAGACCCTGATGGTCATACTCCATCACCAAAACCTCTTGGGTCACAAATAAAATATTATCCAAACAAGGGCCTTTGTTTTAAAGTTGTGGTCTAAGAGAAAACAGGGAGTGGTTCTTAGTAAAGCACAACTCGGCCAAGCACTGGACACCTGCTGAGCCATTGCATGACCAAGCCCAGTCAAGGATGTGACATCATGGCATTCACGTAGGAAGAAGAAAATCATGGAAACCTCTGCTGGGACAGTGTGTGGAGCCCAGCACCGATCCTGACAGCTGCACACTATAGGCTGCTTTGGGCCAGGGGCCACCACCACGCCCACAATGTCTGCCAGGAATATCCAAAACTGGCATCCAGCTATGAGCTGTGCTGGAGCACCCTGCATTCCAAAGGGAATATGTGCCAGAACCGGCCTGCAACAGGGAGTTCCTAAATTGTGAATCTATGCAATGTAGCCACAGTCACACAGGAGTGCTCCTGGCGCCCCAGCAAATGGTGTCACTTTGTATCTCAGAGTGCATGGTGCTGCTTCTCCCACGAGATTCCTATCAGGGCCATCAGCAGGGCTTGTAAAGATGACTCAGTCTAATAGACTCCTTTTCCCATTCACTGTAAAGCCAGGAGGATTTCTCTCTTATCCTACAGGTGCACCATAAGGGTGTCTTTAATACAGGGAAGTGATCCTGAGTGAGTGACACACGTTCGCAGAGGGACAAACCTACTTTTGCAACTCAGCACAATAGACTAAAACCACACTGTTTCATTTAATGATTACTCCTGCACAAAGCTTTCAAATAATAAGCACTAACATATTTTAAACCTGAGCAAGCTAAACATTTAATTTACTATTCACTTGGCACTACTTTAGTTCATTAAAACCTCTGCAGCATTGGAGAAGGTGAAGAGGGCAATATGATAAAGATAGCATGATTAGGGCAGGGCAGGGGTTTCTCAGCTGAGAGTTGAGGGAATCTTGTTCTTGCCTTTCAAGAAAGCAGCGCTGGTTCTCCTTGGTTGGGCCAGGATGGAGCTCCAGGAACCAGGTTTCCTTGCTCATCGCTCTGCAAGGTGATGCTTTGGGGATAAGCCTTGCACTGCAATGAATGACCCCAGCTGTTTACCTACATGTTCCCAGAGTAGTATTATTAAGGGATATGATATTGATAACTCAGCTCACCTCTGCTGTGATTTAGAAGGCATCTAATTGCATTTATACAAATAATTATATACATGTATATATGTTTTCATGTTAGTTGCCACTGTGAAATAAGGGTAGATGTACCCGCTTTATTAATAAAATCCCGGCAGCTATGAAAAGATGGGGGATGCCAGCCTGTGCCACAGCAGCAGCAGTGAGGGCGTGCAGGTGTTAGGGCTGATGTCCTGGTCTGGTCTCAGTCTGACCTCATGCCCAGGGAGGTGTCCAGTGCCCAGGGCTGGGGCTGTTCCTGCTCCCCTTCCAGTCCTGCTTCCTCACAGGGATCTGAGGCACCACTCACAGCCAAGAGCTGAACGTGCAATTTCTGCAAAATCTGTCTTCTGCTTGCATTTAATCACAGAACTTCTTTTTCCATGTCCTCACAAATCAAGACCCAAGAAAACAGTATAAGACTCAATGCTGGATTTAGGCAGATTTCTGGTCAGAGGCTTCTCTGCTCCGCAAGCCCTCCAGCTCTATGGTGAGCCAGAGTATGACCATTCCAGGAGTAGCTTCCACCTGCTTCCCAGCTTCTGGAAGCCATCTCATTCGAGATCTGTGGCTGGTCACTTCTGTTTTGAATTTAGGTTCTGAGTGATTTCCCAATGCAGAACTCTCATTAAAGAGAATTGGAGCACAATAAAAATAGGCTTTAGGGGACCAGCCTGTCCAGTCATTCAGGAGGTTCCTTATAGGATTATTTTCTTGATACACAAATGCATGTAAATAATCACTAGTGGCTTTTTGGTATCCTTCCTAAGAGTGGCCAACAGCAGACATACAGAAGAGAGCTTTCCAGAAAAAGACACATGGAAGAGCTTCCCAACAGCAGCATTTCCATGCAGTATCCCAGCATTAAGCTGTCTGAAGTTTAAGCCTCCTTAAAGCACAAGTGGCATATTTGTCTTAAAAAAATTAATGTAACACAGTATCTAAAAATAATCCCATGGAGTCATACATTCTCTTGTTCCTCAGCATTTGAATCACTGCAGCTAACTCCACAGTGTCATAAAACACATTTTGAGAATGAAAAATTTCCCAGGGCAAAATACTTAAAAATAAACACAATCTCTCACTCTGTAAAGCACATACCTAAGCCATGTTGTTTCAGAAAGTGCTGAAGGCTCTGGATGAGGAAGTTCTGGCCACTCTTTGGTTCCCAGAGGCCACACATGGCCAGAGCTGTGGGCACCCCAACAGCTTGCATGCAACTCAACCTGCATCAAGATCTTATTCAATCAATTGTTTTCCCACATGAGCTCGAAACCTGAAAACAATTAAACTGCTAAAAACCTGATTATTCTCCAAAGCTGAGATCTGTGGTGGAAGTCCCGTGTGTGCTAAGAGAGGAGCAGTGCATCAGCACAGGGCTCAGAGCAAACACCAGAAGTGCTGCTGGGGGACCAGAGCCATCCCTGCTGTAACCATGCTCCTGCAGCCAAGAAAACTTACTCTAGCTGGCAATGAGCAGGAGGCAGGGAAATTGTCTTCACTGGTGCTACATATTTTTTCCCTCTTCAACCAAGCAACCTTTAAATGAGACACAGAGGAATGACTGGACCCCAAATACTCTGTTGACTGAATTTACAAACAGGCAAGCCCCTGTTGTTCATATTCTGCTGTTCAGGTGGTTTCTGGTAGCCCCTAAAATGACAAGACTCATCTCTAAAATTATCAAGTTGTTAAAAGTAACAGTATCTTGTTCTTGTATACTACAATTTCATATTAATTTTATTTGGGAGTGTATGAAGGAAAAGAGGCTAAGCCAAGCCCTGGATTTAGGCACGCAATTTTTCTTTGACTACAAAAAGGAAAAGGCTGAGACACCCTCATTTAGATGGCTTTGATTCATCCCCCAGCGCTAGCTCTGAACTGGCTGTGCATGGTCATCACTGTGTGACAAATACTCCTGAACGCCCGGAGCACAGTCTGTACCCAGGGACTGAGGCACCCTGGTTTGGGAAGCTGGGAAGCGTTGCCCTCAGAGAATGCAGGTTCTAAAACAAAACCATCAGCGACGGCTAAAACAAAACCTGTCTGCACAGTGCTCGTGGGGAAAAGGAGGTAGAAGTCAGATAGCATCTCGCCCTACTCCACCCCCTTCGCACTAATTATGTCACCTGAAAGCGCGTGCCTTAATTAGCCCGGAAATAAATTACACTGGCTCCTCCTGGTGGCCGGTCCCACGAGCTCAGCACGCCCGGCTGAGGGTGCTGGGGACGAGCGCTCATCCTCTGCCGGACAAGCGGCCGCGCGGTTCGTGCGCGCTGCGGCGGGGCCTGGGGCCGCCGAGCGAGCCCGCCCAGCCTCCTGCGGGGCCGGCACAAGCACTCGCGGCCACCTCTCTGCCCATGCCGTCCTTAGGGTTCTGCTGCTCGTGGGCCGGCGGTAACAGCGTCCCTCAGCCCCGCAGGAGGATGGGTGGGGGCTGTGCGTGGTGGGCTGTGGGTGGGGCTGCTCCTCAAGGGGCCATTCCTGGAGTGTGCTGCTGGGACTCAGCCCTGCCCATTCCGCTCCAGAAGGAGAACTGGAATAACACAGCTGAAAAGCTCGCTGATGCAGGGGGTAACACTTACAGTCCAATAATAAAGGAAAGCAGCTGGATTAGGAATTGAGCCAGTTTGTGTTCCCTAAGCCTACCCAGCATTCATTTTTTGAACGGAACAATTCCCCTCTGCAGCACAGAGGAACCAGCATTCCCCTCCGGGAAGGCTCGCCTCAGGAGGAGGTTTGGGCAGGTCAGAGGACACTGTGCACTTTCATGGTAAAATTTGAATAAATATTCTACATGGAAACAGGCCCAGTGACTGAGCACGCTGGCAGGCTAGCCTGGAGACCTGGCTGCGTTTGAAGGACTGTGGTTCTAATTACTGTCACCATTACTTGCATCAAGAATTACAACCACATGAATCTGGAGCCTCATCACTTTTAGTCAGTGCTTTAAAGCTGCCTCTGTCTTATGCATGCCCAGAGGTTTTCTTGACCTATTTTTGGACAGTGAGAAATTATTTATTTTTATATACAGACTTCCCACCTAACCATGATAATACAGTAAATAGAAGGCTGGGCGGAACAGGAGAAATGGACCTGCCTCTGCACTCTGACCCTGACTATACAACTCAACAGGGAGCAGCCCCTGATGTAATGCTGACTAGTGTTACACAAATCCATCATACTGAAAATGCTGGTGCCACAAAATACAGAAAGGGGATGAGGATTACCTCAGGCTGTGTATTGTCAGATATTCTGTATGGAAGAAATTCACACAAGCCAGAACCTTTTACAGGTGTGAGATATGAGACCTCTACCAGTTCCCTTTTCATCCTTCTCTTTCCTGACAGCTGAAGTGTTGAATGGTACCAAAGGAATATCCGGTTCCTAGGGAGAAATCACATAAAAGCCTAGTGGTGCATTTATATTTTTTCCAGGAATAGGATAAGTTATTTGGTTTATAGTTAAACAAGAGGATCTGTGCTCCCCATTTCCTCTGTATGTTCATCTGTAGCCCCAGTGTAAGGGTTATAGAGGCAGGTCTTATATACAGCTCACATTTGGGCTTCAGACTCAACCCTCTTCTGTTAAGCCCCAATAAACATCCATTCATGGGCACCTCTGATGCCCAACACTTTATCATCTCCATGGACAGACACAGCTGAGGAGCAGAGTGACACAAGAGAAGCCAGAGGACATCAGAGTTTTCAACAAGTAAAAAAACCAAACAACAACAACTCCAACAAAAAAACCCCAGACAAGACTCCCCTCTTCCATCAAGAATAAGAAAAAGGTCCAGCTGAAGCCAAAAAACCCCAGAAGAATGTATAAATGTGGTGACACATCTTCTCCGGTATTTTTCTCAGTTTGGTGAACAGGTGAGGGATGAAACCAAAATGTATAAAAGAAAGAAGGTTTGAAATAATTTGGACATATATTTTAATGGGGTAAATGTAATTTAAATATGCAAATATGAACAGCCAGTGGGCTGCCCTCAGGAGCTGGGTGCATATGTAAAGCACAGCATCCCATGGGTGGTACAGGAGTGAACACCTCTTCATGTGCAGTATCTCTGTGAGGAACTTGAGCATGGGCAGCCTGGGTTGGACTAAAACTGTCCAGCCTTGCACACTGCCCCTTTTACTGTTTCATAGCAGATTTCCAGAAGAACTTGTGAGAACAAGATAATGTGCAGCTTTGCCTTCCTGAATTCAATATGTGGCCCAGCCTCCAGCAATGTGCAGCTCAGGGACTTCCTGAGCCAGAGGTAGTGTCTTTATGTTCAGCAGTCACTCGTGGACACTTGGCTGAGTCTGTTCTCCCAGAGCATGAATCCACACTGTTCATGGGCGTGCAGCTGTTCCAGCTCACTAAGCAATGCCCCACTGGTGCTGCTGTCCTAGATAAGTGGCATGTGCTATGTTTTCCCTTTATCTAGGCTATAAAGTCAGTGTGAAATTTGTATAAAATGCAGCACAGAAAAAAAAAAAGAGAGGATTATTTCTATTGGTGGAAAGACTTTGAAGGTGACAGTACTATATTTCTTTAAGACTGACTTTGTGTTTGTTCCTGCAGTGCCCATTATGAGGAGATCATATAGTAGGTTTGGAATAGCTCTGTGCTGTAAAAGATCTCTTTTTCTCCAAAATGTATCTGTGTGTAGTTCCCTTCTTCTCCATATTTAAACCAAATGGTCCTTTTTCATATAATTGTTATGTGGAGTCAGAGGCAAATATTGATAGATAGTGACAGAGTTTAATTTATTTCTTTGTTGAAGATTGATTTTTCTTGGGTTTCGACAGCACTGGCTGCCTTCCCAGAAGTGTTTCTGAATTTATCACTGCTGGGTGCCAAACTGAGACGGAAAAAACAGCTTTTAAATATAAAACCCCTCAAACTAGGGGGGCATTTCAGCTTGGTGAAGTTCTGGCCATAACCCCGAGTGCCACAGGGTAAGGACAGCTGAGAGGAATTGAGGCAGTGATTTATTTAACAGTGTCAGTGGAGGGAAATCAGCCTTAGAGAGGGATGCTCCTGTCTGCCATGGGGTAATTATTTCTCACTCCTAACTTCTCATGCTGAAGATCATTTCCTTCTTTGTCACAGTTGTGTCTAGGCACCGAGTGAAAGAAATGAGAGTGTAAACTGAGACAGACTTGCCCATCTGCAGTACTTTGCAGTATTCCAACACTCAGAGCCACTGTGGGAATCCAGCTGCTCAAATCGTTGACAGGCAGAAGTTTCATTTCACATTACCTGACAGAGGAAAACTCCTGGCCTTGCTTTTTGAGTCTTCCTGCTGACCAACCTTGTGAGTTTTACTAACTCCCTTCTGATGGCAGTGTCTGCAGAGAGCCACTGCTGAGGCATGAGAGAGGTGACATTCCTTGGAGGCACACAGGGATGCAGCTGCTGATGTGACTTGTGAAACTATTGACATCACTGGAGCTGTACCTTGTACACAGCTGAGCTCAGCCATGGTGCTCCTCTGGTGAAGTACAGCTGCTCTGTCTACTCTTAGTATCATCCTACAAGACAAATCAGGAGCCAAGGCAAAGTCAGTTGAATTTTGTACTAAACTGGAAAGATTAAATGCTTTTATCAACTTCATCAGACTGGGCTCAGAGTGAAGATATTTAGGTTTTGTGCCAGGGTCTGTGGTGTATGGCTCAGGCTTCCAACAGCAGTCCGTGTAAGCACCATTGCACCATTCAGCTGGTGAAGTTACCACAGCTTCTCTCTGTGTAAAACCCCTTGTAGCAGCTACTCCTTGTTGCACTCATCTGGCTGGGCAAGCTCTCAGTACATCCTTCATGAAGGGGTTGCAGCGGGGCAGGGGGATGTGGAACAAAGAGAAGTAGAGACAAGAGATTGTAGAGCAGTGTCAGGAGAAACACCCTCTTCCATCACAAGAAGATCAAGGCAGTTAACAAAAAGTCTGGGCACCCGGCAAGATCAAACTAAGCTCCAGTGCTCAGTCTGCTCAGAGATCCTCCCCTCCCTGCAGCAATGCGGCAGAGCCTCTCACTCCCTCTAACGTTAAAACAATGCTTAATTTAAAAGGAAAGGAACTCGGATTGTTCTGATCTCTGGTTTTCACCACCTCAGGGAAAATGGAATGCTCCTCTCACTTCTCAGGTGGATAAGTGAAAGCCCACAAATGAAGTTCTTCCCCAGTCCTTTCCCTGTGCAGTGAGCTCTCATCCTGGTGAATTCAGCTTCCCCTGAGACAGGAGAGGTCTTAGTGCTGGCAGGGGAACCTGCTGTCTCCTCTCAGTGAGAAGCACCTCCCAGCTCATTCATTCGGGTTGAAGAGGAGAAACTCTCTTTTTACCAAGGATCTTACCTCTCTGAAGGCTCTTTAATTCTGCTCCTCTTTGAGCTTAGCAGCAGTGGCTGGTGCTGTGAAGCACAGCAGCCTTTGCTGGTAAGCCTGGCACTGTGCATATCTTCCTTTCTTTGAATGTTTCTATCAGGAAAGCACCAATTTGTATTTCCTATAGAAATTGCTCCCGGCTGCCAGGCTGGATGGACTTTTCTCTGACAGAAGTGGCGGTGTACTGAAATGTTTCTGCTCTTCTTCTGTGGCATCACAGGAAGCAGCATGTGACATAGAAAAAGGACAAAGGGGGACACAGCCACTGGTTCCTGCTTTCCTGCAGGAAGGAAAGGTGCCATGGAAGAGCCTCCCTTTCCCTTTGTCCTACCCAGTAGATGGTTCCTCTGAGTGAGCACAGGAGTGCCACAATGCCACTTTTTGTCTTGTCCCAGTGTTAGGTTCTACCATTCAATTTTGAGTTTTGACAGCACTCTATTTTAAAGGAAGCACATTACTCTAACCTCTGCCCTGGTAACGGGAGCTGCAGACCCTACTGATCCCTTTGAGGGGAATACAAGACATTCCTCATACTGAAAGGACTGGGATGTGTTTCTGGTTTGAACTAACAGTGTGCCAGGTGGATTTCATCACACATGGATAGGAAAGAAGTCTGTGATCCCACATCTTCCATTGTACACGGGCTTACATCCTACTGTGGTGCTCTTCGCAGCATAATACCGTATTAAAGAAGGTCTGAGGAGCTCAGGTTGAGTATAGAGAGCTTTCTCTTCCCATCTAGCTGAATTCTAAAGCACAGGGTAAGATTCCAGCTGTTTAGGTAACAAATACATTTTCTGTATTGTTTAGCTGGCTGGCCTATGTACTAGAGCACACCTTTGGGCAGGTTTAAAACTGTACAACAGGTCCTAATGCTTCAGAAATCATCTAAAACATAGTATGTACAAGAAAATGGGAATAAAGAGATGGCAACACACTGTAATACCAAAGCACCTTTCAAAAAATTGATCCTAGGCATAATCTCTAATTTCTTAAAACTTAACCTCAGGAATTAGCCTTAAGAGGGATAATGATTCCCTAGCTATCTCAGAGCAGAACAAGCAAAAATTCATTAAGGAAAACTCTTTCTTTGTAAACTACTGTGAAAATGACTGGAGGGATTCATACCTGTGCCCTTTAGATGCATCAGTTCTCTGAAAACCTAATATAGAGTTTAGTGTATGCAGACACCTTCCTCAGAAACAGCGAAATCACAGTAAAACCAAGATTTCTCTTTAACTTGTACTGCTCTCTGAGTTGCTCTTGATATATGTTTTACCTAAATCTTAGGAATTTAGCACCTAACCATGCTGGTTTTGTCAGGGCCATGGCGTAGAAAAGCTCCAGGCAATGTCCTACTAAAACCTATTTCTAGTGTGGAAAAAGCAAAGCAAATGGTGCTGGTTAACCTCTGGGGTCTGTCAGATGGCTGTAGGGGCACTGATATTTCTGAAGACTCATCTAGTTATCAGCTGCTGCGGCGCGCGTCCGACCGCCGGTGATCTGGGACCCGGCCAGCAGCGGGGCGGCCCGAGAGGGGCCGGCAACAACACCCGGGGGGTCCGCGGGGTGCGCAGGGAAACCCTCCGGCCTCGGGAGCTCCACGGTGGTGTGGTCACACGGTGCAGGCAACAGGGAAGGGACGGGTGCAACTGAAGTGCCAAAATGAAGGTGTTTATTAAATAAATAAAAGGGCTCAAACGAGGGTGCAAAATGAAACACAAAAGGGCTGCTTCAGAAGACCCTGAAGTGGGGTTGACAAAGATATGTTGTCTCGGTTTGGGAGGAAGTGAGTTTTTTGGGAAGTTTTAGTTAAACCAATCAGTGGTCAGATTCGAATATTGACACCTGGTGTGACCACTGAAGACGTGAGTCACCTCTGAAGACACACGGGGTTAAAAGCAGAGATTTCCCAGAGTTCGCTCTCTTTCGCC
>VZSE01003090.1:211819-335368 GCA_013398275.1 Promerops cafer
TTTCTCCGGGCGGTGCCATGTGTGACAAAGAAACATGGGGAGTTTCAACCCTGTTTCGTGGGGAGGACTGTGGTACAAGAGAGACTCCTCTCTCCCCTGATGGACTGAGAATTGATTATCAGAGTGAGGGTAACTTGATCAGGACTCCAAGATTTTTGTCTCACTGTGCTTTGGTGAAACTGGGTGGGAGGAGGAGGAATGGTTTAGAAGGTTTTCATTCTGTTTCCTGTGTGTTTCTGATTTCAGTTTGTAGTTTAATAAAGTTTTTGTTTTTCTCTCTTTTTCTAAGTTTAAGCCTACTCTGCTCTGTTCCTGGTCACATCTCACAGCAGTTAGTTAAAGAAAATACATTTTCATGGGGGCACTGGCATTGGGCCAGTCCCAAACTATGACATATTTATAGATATAGATACAGATATAGTCTTATGGAAAGTTCTAGAAGCCTTCTGGCCAATCACAGGCTGTTACACCATCCTGATCTGCATGGCCACTCCCACTTGGTCCCAGAGTCCTTTGCTTCTCACCCTACTTCTCACCATAACCTACGTGGATGCCATCAATTGTGGCTTCTTATCTCTTGAGAGTGGTTGTTGGTTGTCTGTTGTGTGACTATTTGGCCGTGTTGTGGCTTGTCTTCTTCAGGATAAGCTCCTACAATCAGTGTAAATTGTTTGGTCACTGTTTCACTTTTTTTGGCGACAACATTCTGGACTAGGCTGTATGTGCTCTGAGAATTGTACCCAAGGTGTCATGGTCCTTACAGCTGATCTCATCTTATCTGCACACAACTATAGCCCAGAAACTTCTTATCGGAGCAGAGCATCATCTCCCTTCACTTCCAGATTCCTTTAGCCTAATCGAGTCATAAAAAGCACTTTAGCTTAACTGATAGGCATACTCATCCAACGTCCATCTCACTTAGATGTAATTGAGCAGGGGATATATTCAACACATACAGAATTTAAAGTAAAAAGCATCTAGAATCCAGTGTTGTTGACTGGAAAATATTGTACTCATCCTCCAGCTGTTTCTAATTACATATACATGTTACAAAATACCCATTTATTTAGGCATTGCAGGTCACTTGACAGGGAAGATGAATGATGTCATCAGAATTCCTTTTATTTTTTTCCGGATGAGGGATGTGGATTCCTGACATTAATATGCACACATTGTGCAAGATCCCTTCATAGGCATATGTTGATCTGCACTTGAAAACAGACAAAATAAGCATTGTCATGATTGTTCCTGGAGGAGCTTATTTTAATTGGGCTTTTGTTGTGAGAATCACGAAAAGTGACACTGAAATTTGAGAATTTGCTTTAACTTGTAGCCATATCCAGAATTTAAATTGAGATCTCCCATATGGGAAAAAAAAAGAAACATCTAGGATATTGTATTGCCCACTCCATTATGTGGTAGTTAATAATTAAAAACATGCTGCAGTTCCTTTTATGAATTCATAATGTGGAGATGAAGGATTACTGCAAGTTGTAATTTGACATACAGTAATCTTGACTATTTCAGTTATTTGCAAGCACAGCTTAATTTCCTTTCTCAATTTTGATGATACAAAGAAAGAATTAACATCAGATGTTTCCTCTGCACTTGCGCAATCCTGAAGGGCCTTCATTAAACAGAAAATAAAATTGCACATGGTTTGCTAGAGTACCTCTCCAAAGCCCATCTTACGAACAGACCCCATCCTCCCTCAGGCACAGGCCCATGACTGGCTGCCCTGGGGGCTGCTGCTGCTGCTGTGATGAATGGCATCCCTGCAGACCTTGGGAACGCACTCTGATCCATCACGGACTCAAGGGGGGTGGATGGCCTGCAATTTCCTAAGGTAGCATTATTATATTTATGTCCCCAGACACTGCAGCCAGCACCTAACCCTGGGTACAGCCAGGAGCTCTTCTCTCAGCTGTGTTTACCTGCTCCTGCAGCAGCTCAAGGCCCGGCCAAGCTGAGTTCGGGAGCAGCTGGCACAGAAACACCTCCTGCCCAGCAGCTTCCCGGGAGGGGAGGGAAGAGTGCAGACAAAGAAATGGACTCTGGGGCTAGCAAGACAGCATGGTTTTCTCAAGTGCACTTTCTGTGCTGGCTGTCACAAAGAAGCCACTCCCTAGCTTGAAGGGGTAAAGGAAGAAACACTGAAGCATCTGGGATGGACACAGTTGGACTCTGGTAACTGCAAGGGGCTGGGAACAGTGTGCCATTGTGTCCCAGCCCCTGGGACAGCACAGCCCATCAGCTGTGCCTTCCTTGCACAGTAGTTCCACTTACACAGAGGAGGGCATGTCACAGGTAAACACATCCAAAGCCATTAGGGTTTTGTGGGTTCAAATCAGGGTCCTGGTTTCCACCTGCACTCACAGCGAGACCGGGCTGACAGGAGGAATCCCTTGGCTGTGCCCACGTTGACAGGCACCCTGCAGTGCCCAGACCACGTGCTGGACCATGTGTGGACCTGGCTGTGGCTGTGGCATTGAGCTCCCGAGGCCTGTGAGTGACACATGTTAGGCACATCTGTGCTGGTACACTGAACAGTGCCAGGGAATGTACCCAGGGACTGCACCTACACCATTTCTGATGGACGGCCCAAAGCATGGCTTTAGATGTGCAAGGCAGTCCTTTCCCAACCCCAGTGCTTCTGCCCCAGGAGCTGGACATGTGCTCTTAGCCACTATTTCCAAGTCTGCTTCCAAGGATGGTGGGGAGGAGGAGGATAGGACCTGCCTGGTCGTCTCTCTCCCACCCCCTCTCTCTCTCTCCAGCTGCCATAGTGAGTGAAGAGTCTGAAATGGCAGATGTCTGTCATTAGTAAAGGGCTGGCATGCAGCCCTGACTGCAAAAGGTTGCAGACAGTGTGAGGTACCAACAAGGTCTCCCAAGTACTATGTGCAGTTTGTCACAAAAGCTGGCATTTCTGGCTGCAGCCAAGGACTAGTTTCCAAATTTCCATGTCTGCATACAGCTTCCAACACCTTTAATGCAAAACAGCACTGCTCAGTTGTAAAAAGCTGTCTGTACTTTATGTGTCTGCTACTTCTTCATATTGCTGCTGGCAAATCTTCCTGCCAAAGAAGCTGTGGGTACACGCATGGTCCTTGCAGATGTTGACCACAGCTTCCTAGCTAGCCAGATGTGGCTTTTTGCAGTGTAACTCTGAATGTGAAGCGGGTAGATAATGGTGTAGTGTATGTGGGGCTCATCTCCAGACTACACGGAAGAGCTCCTCTCTATCAGTAACTTGCACACCAGTTGTCTCACTTGCAACAAAACGCCAGTGACTGGATGTCTCAGGATCAGCTCTCTGCCTCACATGCACAGGATCCTTCATGATCCTTGGTGTGAATACAGTGAAAACAGGAGTAACTGAACACCAGCTACTGTTCTGTCTGCACACTTGTTTGTGGGAGCTCATGCTCTGGGTCAGACCACAGGCAAACAGGAGCACTGCATCCCCTACAGCTCCATCCACAATCCCCTTGTCTCTGGAGCCCTCTGTTGTATCTCCTGTTGGGCTGTCTGGATATGTGCTATTATTTGAGAATTATTTGAGCACTTACTATGATGCAAAGGTTAATTAATTATATTTTTTTTTAAGTTGGGAAAATGAAAAGTGCTGTGTAAGTGTTCCTAAGTATTATCATGAATTATAGAACAATGGTTCACAACATCAGGCTTTTTCCAGGTATTTCTTTGCAGCTTTAACTTCCTATCTTGGTACCACACAAGTTTCAATTACCAGTACTAGTTCAATAGACCATGTATCAAATGATAATTCTCAAAACATGTGATAAATAAATTCTAAAGGCTAGGAATGTTTTGTCATTATAAAACTATGTATACTTTAATATGTCATTTGTTGTATAACATAAGACATATACATTATCACATATGTATATATTACAAACAGGTATACATGTGTGTATGTATATATGTATGCATGCATAGGGACAATATGATAAATTATTATATGATAAATAGTAATTATTCACAGATGATGCTGTGATAATATACGCCTGAGAAATAACATGCAGGTCCCTTTAAGTTCACAGCGTCTGTGTTTCTGACACTGCCTTAGTATCAATGATTCATAGCAATTACAAGATTATATAGTAAATTATACACATTAAATCAGTTACCATCATAGTTTGCTATCAAAGGCTCTCCTGGATTTAGCTCACTATTATTTCAAGAACTGTGAACACATACAGGTGCTGCTGAAAGGTTCTCTATCAGCACAGTGACAAGGTGACCTTACAAAGATCCAGTCAGAAACTGGTAAGGAAAGGGTTTTAATTTCCTCTGTCACACTGTGATACAAATGGCATCTTTTCACAGTACAGTGTGTTTGCATGCCATAGGCAAATACAGTGAAGGAAAGCCCAAAATGCTCAGTACCAAGTCACATTTTTGTCTCAGGGAGTTTTGCTGATTTAATGGCTAAGAAAAAATACTGCAAGGACATTCTTATTGAACAAGAATCAATGAAAGGTTTCAGAAAACCCCCCAAAATAAATTAATTCTGAAAATAATGAGTGGTTCTACAGCCATGTAATTAGCAGGTATTTTTAGTTTTCTTCAGAAAGAATGCCAGGCAGCATTCATGTGATTGACAAGGACAATGCTGGTGTGAATGACGTATGGATCTGTATGGGCAGGACTGAAAGATGTGAAAAGAAAGGGTTTGTGATGGGTGGGAAGACTGGCAGCTGAAGGGCTGTGGGAGAGGGACGCCAGTGACTAGAAGGTAATGAAAATACAAAATTAAAATAGTGGAATGTAGACTTGTTTGGTGGCCCTGTGTTCAGAGGAGGGAAGCTCCTGCAATCCAAGGGAGTCTGTTTTGAATCAAGAGAAATGTTCTGTCTTTTCTCTCACCTCTGTGGCCACAAGAATAGGGAACTGCAGAACTATTGTTGGCTGGCTAAAAACCAGCCTGCAACTTGCCTTACATGCTCTAGCTTAGGGCAGCTGAGTCTTCAGACCACTGGTGGCCTGACATGGTAGAGTGACTTGCAGAGCCAAAACTCAGTGATGCTGGCAGACTGGTGATCCTTTGGAGGGATCTGCACCAGGGACCACAACTGACTTGTGTTCCAGTACTTGGATAAGCAGCAATTGCAACCCAGAATCATGAAGTGACAGGCACATGAAGTCCTGGGACCACCCACAGAAGTTGGGTCCATGAAGAATGAGTCATTAGGGCAAATTGTAACAATATCAGTAGCTCAAAATACAGCACTTGGCAAAAATATTGTGACTGTGCCTTACAGTGAAACCAGTAGATCCAGCAGAATGCCATAAATCTTCTCTGAAGCTACCCAGAGAATTGCAGTGTTGCTTTTGGCAGCATGACCACACTGTGACTCCAAAGCCCCACCTGCTGAGCCCACATTGTACAGAGCTTTCCCAGCTGCCACCTTCATCAAATATTGTTTTATCTACTTGCAGCTCCTTGGCTTTTTCAATGGCTTTAGCAGTATTAGGGTGATATTTTTAAAATGTCATTGCTAATACATTTTAACTACACACTGACAAAGATTTGTATTATTATAAAACCTGAAACCTGCTATCTTCAGTGTAGCAAAGTGAGGATGAAGGCATTACTTTTGGAAAGGACATCAGCTTCATTTCCAATTTTATGTCAAAAATACATCTGTAGATAGAGTTTATGTCATAGCTGATTGCAGGCACATTTAGATGTCAAACTGCTCATTTGCCAGGCAAAACAAAATAGGCATCTAAGTACAATAAAATGTGCTTGCAATTGTATGTGCCAGCAAAAATGACACCTGCAGATGTTGTCAAGTGCAAACACCTAAGAACACTTGAAATCATTTCCAAGCATGTGAAGTTTGAAAAAAGTAGGACATGAATATCTACTGCAAGTACAAAGCACACCCTGCTTCTGCCCTTGTAGAAATATCTGCTCAGTAATCTTGAATCCTTCTGATTTTTACACTTCTGAATCTTAAAGTCTTTTAAGCCTTAAACAAGATAAATAAAATAATAATTAAATAAAATCTTAATATGGTCCTGCTCTGTGTTATTTTCAAATACTGCTCTTATTGTTTGTTCTTTTTTCCTTCCTTTCCTCTTTCTTTCACGTGGTAAACACTGCCTGGCTGATTCCTCCCATCACTATTCAGGGAAGGTTCACAGAAGTGGTTAGCCTTTTGTGAGTGCAGTTTAACCCTTAGTGCCAACGAATCCCACACCTTGGGCCTCTGTGTCAAGAGCCTCTGATCACCAGGAGTCTCAGTGAGGTCTCTGCCAATACTCCTTTTTCCATGGAGCTACCATGAGTCATGAATGGGTCAGCAGCCCAGGATGTAAAGTAATTTAAAATGAGAGTGCCAATTAAAAATTAGAAAGTGAGCTAGTGGAACACAAAATAACTCTCTTGCACCTGAGAGCTAGGCAATAGCCCACCATTCCCCTCAGGTGTCTTGGGGAGCTGCCCAGGGCACACTGTTGTACTGTGCACTGTGAGCACTTTCTTCCAGTAAAGGAAGCCTGGATGTGGCTCATTTTGAAAATGTAACCCACTGTTGCCACAGTGTCGGGACCAGAGCATTGACAAGGCTGACATGAGGCACTATTTTTGCAGAAGAATTACCTATTCCTTAAAGCATGACAAAGCCCTGCCAGCTCAAAGACCGTGTCCATATTCAGAAAGATTAGCAAAGCAACTCTTTCCTGACCATAAGAATCACCAAACTTCAGATTCCAGGGGCTTTTTTTTTAGCATCAGGAATGTATAGTGTAGCACCTGTCAGTATGATCTGCTGAGGCTCTCCCCTCTTTCAGTTTGGCTGTCGACTCCTCAGGGAAGGCAGGGTGAGACAAGACACTTCAGAAGCTCCCCTTGGGGCTCTTTAAGGCTTTTAGAGGACTCTCCCAGCCTGTGTTCTTGGCTGAATGCCTGCAGAGGTCACGGGAGAAGGCAGCTCTCCATGAACGCTTTCCTGCCCATGACTCTGGCCCTACCCCAGCAGCACCATGTGCCCCTGCTTATCCTGATGCTGATGAGGGGCTCCCTCCACAAGGCCAGTAGACTCCAGCAGGAGCTGCCAGACAGAGCAAATTCTCCACTTGACATTGCTGTTCTCTGTAATGCTGCCATGGCAAATCATGGAACAAAAGGACATACTCCCCCATCTCCATTTTGGTAAAGCTGTCTCCTTCCCCAACAACCATAAAGAGGAGCAGCTGGGAAAGACAAAAAATGGTGTGTCTTTATTGTACTTCCTTAAACAACTTCAAAGTTTTCCCAGGATTACACAGTAACTACAACTATTAAGGTTGTATTCCTGAGTGTGTTCCTAAGTGTGCCTTAGCCATGTTCCTGAGATGCATTAGATAGCATTACTCTTCTGGGGCAGTATTGTCACTCTCCAAAGATCTTTGATCCATCACTGTGTGTGCCCTTTGTAATGATAATTTAGTAAGAGAGTCTGATACTTAATAATTCAATTTTGGAACTTCCCCTTTGTGTGCGATGTGCCTTTTGTGTGCTGATATGAAATGGCACCTTTTCAAAATAAAATCGTGCTTTTGGTTTTTCAGATACTGCAGATAAGTGTTAGCACTATTGCCTGTTTATAGCTTTATTTTCTGTATTTAATGTGATACTTCTGGGTTGGTAGTTCAGAGATCAATGTTCTCTGATGAAGCCTGGAGGAGTTGCTAGAGAAGAAGCAGTAGTTTTTCATACCTGGCATCTACCAGTGTCCCTTGGTCCTGACCTCTTGCATCCAATTTATAGAGCAAAAGGTTAGGGAAGCTGCCAGGTCTGTTTGGGGCCATGCTTTTTCATTGTGAGGACCAGAGTGGGACTGACTATTTTTCTCTGGCTACTGACATGGAGGAGATTTTCAAAACCAAGAAATTAAACTGAAGCAAAATTGCTTCCAGAAATATCATTTTCTGACTAGCCTGTTAGTTGGCTTTTAAGCCGCTGAAATCAAAAGGTGAGGTGGACTGTGTATTGCTGCCAGACCAACAGGGTATCAAATAACCCCTCTGAAAAGCTTTCTTCTGTTATGGAAACAGGAGGAGAGCAAGGAAGCTGGGGAAGGGTCTGGAGCACAAGTCATATGAAGAACAGCTGAGGGAGCTGGGGGTGTTTAGCCTGAGCAAAAGGAGGGTCAAGGGTGACCTTCTCACTCTCTACAACTGCCCGAAAGGAGGCTGTAGCCAGGTCAGTCTCTTCTCCCAGACAATCAGCAAGAGGAGGAGAGGGCATGGCCACAAGCTGTGCCGGTTGAGGTTTACGTTGGACATTAGGAGGAATTTCAGAAAGGGTGATTATACTTTGGAATGTGCTGTCCAGGGAGGTGGTGGAGTCACTGTCCCTGGAGGTGTTTAAGCAAAGACTATATGTGGCACTCAGTGCCGTGGTGCAGCTGACACCGTGATCTTGGGTCATAGGTTGGATTCAGTGATCTCAGAAGTCTTTTCCAACCTAATTGATTCTGTGACTCTGTAATGCCACATCTAGTCATAAAAATGCATGTGTCACAAATTCTGCATGTGTTCTGCAGAAGCATTTCTTACAGAGGAATGCTTGGGTAGCTCCCTGGGCTTTGTCCATTCTTGTGCCTGTTTTTGCAAGTTCCTCTCTGGCTGATTGGCACAGCACATGGTCTGAGCCTTGCTGGTGCCATTGGTTACCCTTGTACAATGTACAAGAATAATTTTTTGTCGTTCAGTTTCAAATTTATATGAATTACAGTTTACTAGAATGGTGTTTTAAATATGAAATGGAGAAAAAGTGTTACATGCCAGAAATTTATCATAAATATGAATGAGAATGTCTGAGTATAGAACACCAGCTGGGATAAGGAATTTTCTGGTCCAAAAGAAACATAACTTGACATGGTCTTACTTCTCCTGACTTCTGAAACAAGAGGACATAATACCTAGAACAGTACCAAATTTTGTCTTGGAAGTCATTCTCTTGAAAACTGTCCAACAAAGTAGTAATGTACAGGCAGTGTGAGAGCAGGGGTGCCAGGGCCAGCTCCTGGATAATCTGAATGTTGAGGATCAGTTTCATGGGGGGTGCACAGGGCATGTCTGCATGTGAGTTTGGAGTACCTGCAATGGGCACGTGGGCCTCAGGGGCTCACACCTAGAAGTGCCATGGACTGGGGAAGGGTGGGTCTGCTGGTCCCAGCTGCTGGGCATTCTGAGTGTCCCAGGCCACCTCGTGGAAGGATCTTTCCAGAAACTGGGGAAATGTGGGGATATACTTAGAAAAAAGCTCCTTCAACTCCATAAAATAATGTATTTGCAGGCAAAATGCAATGTAAATAAAGTGTGAAATCAAATCTCACTGATCAAGAAGGCTTCAAGAAGGCAGACTGAAGTGGTCAAATCAAAATGTTTAGGAAGTGCATATCCCTTCAGAACGGGGCAGCTGCAGCCCCACTGTGAGACCGGAGACGGGAATGGCTCTAACAGCATGTTTATGATCCAGTAGTGCTCATACAGTCATTACTGAAGGTAATTGCTGGAAAGGATTTACTACCATCTGGCTGATAAAATGAATTCTTACTTTTCAAATACCTTACAAATTTCCATTGCACTGGGCAGCTTTTTTTGGAGCATTTCAGCAAAACCAGGAGCACAGTTAAATAAAGGAAATGTAAAAGGAGTTATGCATTTAAATTTCCACTACTGTAGAAAAACGTGAAATCACAGATTAACATATAACTAAATTCTCTCAAGTGACAAATGTCATGTTTTTGTGTGGAGAGAAAAAAATGCAAACCAGTGTGGAAGCCAAGGGGATTCCTAATTTTTAATCTAATGTGCCTCCCAAAGTGTATCAAGCAATCTGTAATTTACTTAAAACTGATATGCATGCCAGCTTACTAATACTGTCAAGTGGAAAACAGGGACAGACATGCAGACTGCAGGATGTGCCTATGTTCAGGTATTTTAGATATCTGGATCTCTTGTTTGCTGAAGATACACAAAAACCCTAGAGCACAAGGTACAGTCAAGTTCATAAACTGCTTCAGAATTCACTCATGCTTTATCTTTATCTGAAAGGATTTACAATTAAGTATGAGACAAGTCACTGAAAGATACTATAAAAAAAAGAAATTACGGGAAAAAAATAAAGATGGGAGTAAAAGTGCGTGTGTTTGGGGTTAGGAATTCATCAGGCTGATGGAGGTGAAGCTGCTGCAGCCCCAGAACCACAGACCCAGCTGAAAAGAAGACTGAGTGTGCACCTGCAGTGGGAACACACACTCCCAGTCCAGATATTCCTGTCCATGTGTCCACCCACACAGACCCTCAACACTTGGATCATTCTGGTCCCTTGGAGTCCCTGCTCTCCCAGTTGCACTCACACACATATATAGAGTGGTTTGGGTTGGAAGTGACCTCAGAGATTATCTCATTCCAACCCTCTGCCATGGGCAGAGACACCTCCCACTAGACCAGGTTGTTCAAAGATCCCTCCAACCCGGACTTGAACACTGCCAGGGATGGGGCAGCCACAGCTTCTCCGGAGAACCTGTTCTGGGTCTCATCGCCCTCACAGTGAGGATGAATTTCTTCCTAATATATAACTTAAGTTTCCCCTTTTTTCAGTTTGTACCCATTACTCCTTGTCCTATCACTCGCTGACAGAGTCCCTTTCTGGCTTTGCTGTAGGCCCCCTTCAGACACTGGAAATTTCCTATGAGGTTTCCACACAACTTCTCTGAACAGCCCCAAGTTTCTCAGCCTGTTGAGTATGTGTGAATGCATGTACACGTACACTGACACACGGTGTGCATGCACCATGGTCCCTCCAGTTCCTGGCACCCCGGAAACCATGGATCTCTGCCTCTTCTCCTGTGGCAGGCACTTGGCTTCATACTCACAGGAACAGAACAGAGAGCCCCCTCAATCTGGAAAATGGTCAGGAATGGAGTTTAGTAAAAAGGGCAGACTGTAGTGATAGGATGTGCAGGGTATGATCAGACATTTGTACTGACCATGGTGTGCTACCAGCCTCTTTTTTCCCCTATTCTCTCCATTTCCCCACACTTTTCCCTCCCTTATCCACATTAATCCCTTGCTCTTTACAGCTTTGATCCTTCCTCTAAACATCCCATATGTCTTTCAAGATATTCTCCGAGACATGACAGTCTTCAAAAAAGACACTGATGTGCTGAATTGTGTCCAGAGAAGGGCTATGGAGTTGGGGCAGGGTCTGGAGCACAAGTTACATAAGGAACAGGTGAGGGAGCTGGGGGTGGTTAGCCTGGAGAACAGGAGTCTCAGGGGGGACCTTATTGCTCTCTACAACTCCCTGAAAGGAGGCTGCAGCCAGGTGGGACTCAGCCTCTTATCCCAGGCAATCAGTGACAGGACAACAGGACAGAGTCTCAATCCGTGCCAGGGGAAGTTTAGGTTGGATATTAGGAAGAATTTCTTCAGAGAAAGGATGGTCAGACATTGGAACAGGCAGCCCAGAGAGGTGGTGGAGTCACTGTCCCTGGAAGTGTTTAAGGAAACAGTTAAGGATGTGGCAAAGTGGCATTTAGTTGACATGGTGGTGTTTGGGACTCAGTGACCTCAAAACTCTCCTGGACCACAGCACTGACTGCCAGCTATGACAGCCTGGGGAGGAGGCTGCTTTGAGGCCCCTTGGCCCCGGTAAGGCTTTCAGAGTCCCTTCCCCCATCCTTATTCTCTCTATTATTAGCTCCTTCGTGCTAATGGAAGTCAGCCTTTAGTCATCGGTCAGCAGGGTGAGGGTGTATTTCGCCTTCTCGGCCCTATGGCGCACAAGCCCGGTCTGCCCCCAATCATCACATTAGGGAGCCATTGCTAGAACCCTGCTCGCGGTGAAGCGCCTCTCTGGCAAGAGCCACACTCAACCCCAAGCGCCTACCTCTTTTCCGTCTTTTTTGCTTGCTTGCCTGCCCACCTCTCCCTTCGCCGCCCCGCTGCCTTTCTTTCCCTCCGTCCCTCCCTTCGCCTCTCCCTCCGTCCCTCCCTCTCCCGCCTTCCCGGGCCGGACGCGCGGAGCTCTCGCGAGAGCCCCGGGCGCGCTCCCTTTCCGGCGCGTGGCGCGGCGGTGGCTGTGGCCATGGCGCTCTACAACTTCAAGAAGATCACGGTGGTTCCGTCTGCCAAGGTACGGCCGCGCTCCCCCGTTCCTGCCCCGGCCCCTGCCCTCAGTACCCTCTGCACCGGGCCGTCCCTCCCGTTCCTCCTATTCGGCGGCTTCCGAGGACCGCGCTGCCCTTCTGCCCCTTCTGCGGTGCCGGTGTGGTGTCGCCCTTCGCCTCCTCCCCCTCCCGCGGGAGCCGTGGACTCGCCCTGGGCTGGTGCTGCTGCGCCCGGCGGCCCGTACCATGTACAGTGTCGGGGGGGTTCTGTCAGGATCCTGAGGCCGCGCTTCTCCCTGCGGGAATGTCGGGGGTGGCCCCCACAGAAATCCCTCCTGTTTTCCAAACCTGCGTCCGAAACTCATCGCAGCGTCTGGCTTCAAAATAAAGTTCTCTGGCAGTCGGAGGAAGGGGTTTTAAATTAAGCATGGTGAGGGGAAATCCCCGCAAGGCTCGGACTGTCTGGGGCGGCGGGGCCGGGGGCAGCCCGCGGTCCATTGAAATAGAAACTGGACAGGGAATGTGCAAACTGCTTATTCCTGCCTGCCCTAAAACACACGTGTCAAACTGTGGATGCACTTAACTCGTCAGCTTGCTCTTCCATCAAAATAAAATCGTTGCTTTCTCAAGAACTTGACATTTTGTGTAATTAATCATGTTTCCTCGATTGCAGGACTTCATAGATTTGACATTGTCAAAGACTCAACGAAAGACCCCAACTGTCATTCATAAACATTACCAAATCCATCGGATTCGACATTTTTATATGCGAAAAGTCAAATATACTCAACAAAATTACCATGACAGACTCACTCAGATCTTAACAGATTTCCCAAAATTAGATGTAAGTGTTTTCTCATTTGTTGATTTCTCTATGTAGACAATTTGGCTTTGCTGTAGACAAATTTGATTTCAAGTAGATTTTACTGTGAGTAGTAGGCAAAACCCGTACTGCAAAAGTAGTATGTTCCTATGAAGAACAGAAGTCTAAGTTGTACCTGTGGATGGTCATTAAAGGCTGGCTTTTATAAGCTTTTAGCTGATCAGATATGTTTGCCAGAAGTTGTTTTTAAATGAAGACAAATTGTGGGGATTTTTAAGTATGTTGTGTCTGTCTATTTCTTCTTTGTGTGTGCATATGGAAATTGTGCTTATGGTTAGTTTTCCCTAGGAAATACCAAGAAATATAGTATATCATATTGCTTTCTATCTTCAGGAGTTAATTTGACAACATAAATGTCCTCGGCCCCCTAAGGGGTCACGTTAGAAATACAGTATTAACTTCTAACAGCTGCAACTGGATCCATGTGCCCAGTGGGACTTTTTTATGGGCAGTTTTCTGCTCAGACTGAAATTATTCACCTGTTAAATTGCTTTTCTTGATAATTTCATGTCCAGTGAGTGTTGCTGCAGAATTCCCAGAAATATCTTCTGGGGTTTTTTTTAACATAACATGATGAATTTTTTTCAGGTAAATACATAACTAGCTGAAATACTCTGCTTAAAAGATTTGTACCAGAGATGCTACTTCCTTGAAAAGTTGAGGATTTATTTGGGCATTAAAAAAACTCTTTTTGTCCAGTCTTGTTTAGAATTTAATGCAGCACTCAGAAAAGAAAAGGAATCAATAGTATTCCTGTGTTTCTGCTATAATATGTATTCCCTTTTAGAGACAATTTCTGTTGGCTTCTTGCAGTTTTTTACTTGAAAAAGAGACTTCAAAGTTGTAATATGAAGTATTTTAGAAAGCAAAAGATCAAATGGAAGCTCTGTATGAATAAGTCAAAGATGTGTTTACAGAAGAAATTCAGAGCAATTAAGATTCATGCATTTAATGACCAAGCAGATTATTTTTCTTACATAAGATAGTAATGAAAATTGTTTGGCTTTTAGTGTCATTTGTGTTGCTGTACTGGAGGAAGAAAAAAAAAAACAACTTACATTGTGTGCAAGAAATAGTCATCTTAGAGTAAGAAAATGTGAGACTTGACATTATGCTTTTGTTTTAGGATATTCATCCTTTTTACGCGGATCTGATGAATGTTCTGTATGACAAAGATCACTACAAGTTGGCTTTGGGGCAGATCAATATTGCCAAGAATCTGATTGACAAGTAAGGGGCATTGGTTTCTGTGGTTTTGCGCGTGCCTGGTGGACTGTTGGCTGAGTTCTGCTCTCCTGTGCCCGCAGTGTTGCCAAGGACTACGTGCGGCTGATGAAGTACGGCGATTCCCTGTACCGCTGCAAGCAGCTCAAGCGGGCGGCCCTGGGGCGCATGTGCACCATCATCAAGAGGCAGAAACAAAGCCTGGAGTATTTGGAGCAAGGTTGGTGTTACATCTGGGCTAAAGAAAGGCACGTGAATTGGATTTAAGTTTATTACGCTTAGTAGCAGTTAGAGGAATGTGTTTAGTATGGGTTACAGATCCAGGAAACACAATAACAGTTTTAAAATCCCCAAATACTTAGTGTTTATTTTTCAACAGAATAGTTTTCTCTTTGAATATTTATTAAATTAGACGGTATTACTAACAGTGATAAAATTTTTTTCTTTGTTTAAAAGTCACAGGCATACTTTTACTTACCTTTCTTTTCACTAACATATATGTGAAAAATGTTGCTAAAAATTTTGCGGACATTACTCCTTACTTCAGACTTATTAGTCCTTCAGGTTATGTTGCCTGATTTGGTGGAGTAATTCAGGCTGTAAGACAGTGGTCTTCATTTCTTAAATATTTATGAAATTTTATTTTTGTTGTATGTAGATACTTGTGGAGTCTGAAAACTATTACAGACTTTCATAAATGGTCGTATTATATCAGTAATGCTACTAATTTTTATGTAAACAATTCAGCATATGTATTGTTATTCCATCTCAGTAAAACCTTAATTATCAGAGATACTTAAAAAATCTCTCTAACATTTCAGTACGACAACATTTGTCTCGTTTGCCAACCATTGATCCCAATACACGAACTCTTCTGCTGTGTGGCTACCCAAATGTTGGGAAATCCAGCTTTATAAATAAGGTATGTGGTGGTTTTTCCATAAATAACATTGAGATACAATTTAATTAAAATATGGTCGCTTCTAAACAATTTTATATAGTTGTGGCAGTGTCTGATGTGAGCAGTAGCAAGTTCAAGTGTGTGAGTAGAGGCTGAATGAAATTCCTGGAGGAATAAATGGAAAATTATGTTAGATTTCACTCTTAAAAATCCTTATCTTTTCCAAAATAGCATCCCATTAGCTTTTTTTTCTGATAGACAAATACTTGCAGAGAAGCTAGAATAACCAATTTTTAGCTTTTTTTTCTCCCCCCTGTAGCAAAGGAAGTATATTATAATGAGGATATACTGCTTGCAACTTCAGGAAATTTTAAATAAATGTGTGTGACTAAATCTTGTTTCAAGGTTACAAGAGCAGATGTAGAAGTGCAGCCTTATGCCTTTACCACAAAATCTCTCTTCGTGGGACATATGGATTATAAGTATCTACGTTGGCAGGTAAGAACTGTTACTATTTTGCATTTTCTTGACAGAGTGAGCTGGTTATAGCCTGATTTGCCTTTTTGCCATGGGAGTTGCATTTCTGTGTCTTGATGAGACATGCTGTGTCTGACAGCTGCTGTGCAAGGTGCAGTGTGCCAAGTGAGGGCAGCAGTCAAAACCTGTTCTAAAAATGTACATGCATGGGTCTGTTTTCGATTGGAAGGAAGATGGGAAATGGAATTATTGACTAAAGCCAGATCACTTTTTATCTCTCTCAAATTCTGGGCCGGGTAGGGGCAGCATTTTCCCTTCCTCTGCAATACTTGGAGTGTTGGTTATGAAACCTCATTCTTCTCCCATTTCTGCATTTTCCCATTCTCAGTTTGGCAGAGCTCACAGTCCTGTTTGTGACTGAAAGGAAAAACTGTCACTGTCTTAAAAAAGACAATATCGATGAACAGTCAAAAGTGTTCTGCAATAGCTGATCAGTAACACCTGGCTTGATGATGTTAATTGTAGGTAGTAGACACTCCTGGTATTTTGGATCACCCCCTGGAGGACAGGAACACCATTGAGATGCAGGCTATCACTGCCCTGGCACATCTGCGGGCTGCTGTGCTCTACGTGATGGATGTGTCCGAGCAGTGTGGGCATAGCCTGGAGGAGCAGGTGGAACTCTTCAGAAATATTAAGCCGTTGTTTGCTAACAAGGTGAGTTTCATTCACATTATTAACGAACCCCAGGGGTTTATAACATGGTAACTTAACTTAGGATTTTTTTTTTTTTGCCTTTTTATCAGCCACTTATAATCGTTGCAAACAAATGTGATGTGAAGAGGATTTCAGAACTTCCTGAAGAGAGTCAGGTTAGGATACTTCTTTCACCTCTTTGTCTTCTGATGTTTCCAAAAATACTGTGTGTGAATTGTGGATGGTTATAATTTTTATTGGGAAAAACTTTTACATGATCATTTCTTTATTGAACTACTCTAATAGTGCAGTGGAAGGTAGCTTTGCAGGTCTCGACCCCATCTTTCTTTAGTACTGTCTAATGTAGTCCTTGCCTGAATATTGTAAATGCCAAACAGAAGGCAGGTTCTTAATGGTTTCAGAAATCTCTGATGGTGTGAGAACTTTCAATTACTGCTGTAACTGGAAGTTAGACAATAGCTTTACTCAATAATCCTTTCAGTGACAGTTAGACACAGTGAGCACTAGACTGAAAGGTGTCACTGAACAGCTGCAGTAAAAGGTCCTACAGGCTTAGTTCGATTGTATCTACAGGTTAAAGCACATAGAATTTGTGTTTCTCTCACTCTTTTTTTTCCCCTTTTGGGTCATTTATAGGTGCCTTTTAGAAAGTAGCTACTTGCTTATAAAATAAGAAAGAGATTAAATAGAACTATAATTGTAAACTTCCCGTCATCTTTTTAGAAACACCTTCTAATAAAATGGTAACGCATCGTATGTATTGATACTGGATTAAGATTTCTGGTCTTAATGTATTGGTATATTAAGAAATGCACAGGATGTCATTATTTGGGATAATTTTTCAATTTTAGAAAATATTTGAAGCTTTTGAAGCAGAAGGATTTTCCGTAATAGAGACAAGTACACTAACTGAAGAAGGTGTAATCCAAGTTAAAACAGAGGTAGGTGTGTTCTCTTAGTTTCATCCCAAATGAACAGCTAACATTTTGCTTCACTTGTACAAGTTTAATCTCAGACTGCATTATAGTGATAAACTTTAAAAATGTTTTCCTTGTTGCACCTCAGTGAGCCTGGGTGAAAATGGAAAATAATGTCCTAATAATCTTTTTTTTAAATTGTGATTTTTTTCTGAGTCCTGTTAAAAAAAATACATATCTGCATATGCAGCTTCCCATGATGCTTTTAATATAAAATAATTAGATGCTTTCTTGAGAGTTAGAGGTATAAGACAAAAAGAGAATAAGATGTGAAACCAGATATTTGGGATTGAATATCTGTGTCATTTGCAGTGTCATTTGCTGTATCTAAAAGGCTTTGTTCCTCACCTTACGTTGCCATATGCACTTTCAGGCCTGTGACAGACTGTTGGCCCATCGTGTTGATACTAAAATGAAAGGAAACAAAGTGAATGAAGTACTGAATAGATTACACTTGGCCATGCCAACCAAAAGAGATAACAAGGTAGGCTACATGTTTACACTATTTAATGTATTTCCCACTACTTCTTAAGTAGGATAAGAATTCTGTCATTGTTAACCTGTGAACAGATTCATATGATGAAGTTTTCTAATTTATTATCTGTAAGTGCCTTTCCTGGTGGGAGCTTGGGACTTTGTATTCTTCAGAAATACATTACAGTGCAGCTGGAGATTTATATCAGTGAAAAAAATTGATGTGAACTTCTTTTCCCTTTTTTATTGGGGTGGATTTTTTCCAGGAGCGACTGCCTTTTATACCTGATGGAGTAGTAGCTCGTAAGAAACGCATGGAAGTAGACACTCCCAAGAGGAAATTGGTAAGTGGCATCTCTAAAGCAGGAAATCAGCAGCTGGATTTTAAATTTGCTGTGTTAGTCCATAGCTTCTAAATTAGAAGGTATCTAAAGCCATGTATGTCTTTGCAGGAGAGAGATATTGAACTTGAAATGGGAGATGATTATATTTTGGATCTGCAGAGTAAGTATTAGATAAGGATTGGTATTACCATTATTATTACTAAATAGTTAAGTGTGGCTCTATCAGCCTTAAGGGGGAATACCTAAACCTGACTCCTTTCAACTAATTGCCAGTGCCACCATTTCATTGCACACTATCCTTCTGTTCCAGAACTGGTGATCTTTACTGATGTGTTTGTTTTTTGATGTTACTCAGTTGTTTCCCAATTTTGGAGTCACAGACATGAAACAGCTGGTCTGATGATTCAACTGATTTTGTCTTTCCATTCCGTATTTCAGTACTTCATTAATTTCTGATGCCCTCTTTGTTAAGAAAGTATCAATGTGAAAGAGAGCTGCATATATTGTGTTTCAGCTGGGTATTTGTTGCCTGGCATGTCTTGGGGTAGTGAGTCATGCCATAACTGAACAATCTTTGGTAGTAGGATGGAGATCAGAAATACTTGTGAATATAGCAGAGGTGCTGCCAAATTCTTAGGGATAGGGCACTTCTTTCGTGTGTCTGTTCTGAGTGTTGTTTTTTGTCACGGAACATTCTTTGAAATTAATTCTTGTCTCTTTATCAATTTTGTTGTCTTTTTAAGAATACTGGGACTTAATGAATTCATCTGAGAAATATGATAAGATTCCAGAGATATGGGAAGGCCATAATATACTTGACTATATTGATCCCGATATAATGAGAGTGAGTTTTCCATTTTTTGCTTTACACTTTTCTTTCCTCTTTATCTCTTATTTGTTTAATGTCAGTTACTATTTGTACATTAAAAACAATGTATCATAAGAACCTGTTCTTTCTTGCATTGTCTGCACTTGTCATGGGAAAAGATACTATTTTTTGAATGATCAAGGACAGAATTTCAGAAGAATGGAAAATTGCTTCACCTTGTCAGAATGATGGTGATCTTCTGTTCCATTCTAAAGTATGAGGTTTGCAGTAGAAGTTATGTTTCTTCATTCTTTGACTACAGCTACAGGAATGTAGCTATCAAACTTTATGTATTTTTAATAATATGATATTCATCCATTCAGATTTATGTCTATGGAGGAAATGGACTGAATGCTCAATTTGTAACATTTTTATTTAATAACAATCACTGTTTGGATTTCTTGCTGGTTGGTAAGGAGAAGTGGTGAGTGCAGCCCAACGAGCCTGCCAGTTATGCAGTTGGGTTCCTGTGAATTGCTGGTGTTCTGGACTCAGGCTGAGTGTCAGAAGAGAAGGGTTTTTCAGAGTCTGTTTCCAGAAATGGCACAGCTCACAGGACAGTACAGCTGCTTTCACACACTGAGCAGCTCTGGGCAGCCACACAAATTTAGCCCAGTGATAATGTGGAGTGGTGGAGTTAGTCTGCGCAGCGGTGCGTCCGTGGGTTCGCAGTAATCTGTATCACCAGCTCCGTTAGGTGTGGCTCTGTGTGGTTATCAGGTAATGTAGTTCCTTCTCTGAAGGGCCTATATGCTGTCATGGCCCAGGACCAGGTACAAATGTAATGCTGAGGATTGTAAGTCAAGGATCTGATCTCCGTTTTACCTCTTCAAAATCTAAGAAACTGGAAGAATTGGAGAAAGAAGAAGAGCTGAGAGAAGCTGCTGGAGAATATGACAGTGAACCAGAAAGTGAAGATGAAGAAATGATGGAAATCAGACAACTGGCAAGGAAGATCCGAGAAAAGAAGAAACTGAAAATCCTGCAGTCAAAGGAAAAAGATGTTCATGGTCCAAGGATGCCTAGAACAGCTAAAAAGGTGAGTGTAGAACATGTTCTGTAAAAACATGTTCTGTAAAAAAAATCTTGCTTCTATGTAACAACATCATGAAAGCATGTATCACTGTCAGGTAGTGGAACTGATGGCTTTGGCTCATACTTGGCCCCTTCACTGCTTGCTTCCTTCTGTTCTCCAGCAGTTCTGGTCACTGCTTAGCTGAGGAGGGATAGTACCCCTTTGGTTTTTTTGTGTCACATAAGTGCATCTTGTGTAAAACTCCATATATATTGCAGGAAAGGTTTTTAATAATATGATTCAATTTGTTTAACTGGGTTGCTTCATTGTATATTGTCTGTTTGCTTAAAATTCAAATAATTATTAGAATTAGATAATTACTTACAATCATGTAAAAGTTGTTGTGGATTCTGTAAAAGGTGATGTGTCTTTCTGGTAGCCAGGTATCACTCTTTCTGATGGCAGAGTCTCTTCTGACCAGTCCAGGACAATTGCAAAGTAATAAACTGATAACTAGACATTTTGAGAAAATTAATCTAGCTGCTGTTGCTCACAAGATCTCCTACCTTCTCCAGAGTGTGTGCCTTTTGGGAGAAAAGGAAACATTTTTGACCGAACTACCTCTTCTTGTCAGCTTCCCCCCAAAAAGGCAAACTAATTATATGATTTTTAGGGAATGCTGGGCCACTGCAGTCCTGTGAAGCAGAATTTATGGGTGCAAAAAAATAAGTGGCAAAAAATGAAATGTGAAGGTAGGACGTCAATGACCTGCTTGTGGATGTGATAAAGCCAGAAATATATAGTGAATATAATGGACTTGTGGTGGTATATTGAGACAAAGAGTAAGGTGGAAGGATTTTTTTTGAAAGATTTGTGTTTTCTTAACTGTTTTTACAGGTCCAGAGGAAGGTGTTAGAGAAAGAAATGACTGATCTTGGACTTGACATGACTAATAAAGATGATGTAAGTTTTTGCTAATTAAATGTAATATTTATCTAGAAAATACTTAAATTTCTTTGAGCACAGTTGAAATGCTTATTACAGTTGGCACAAGAGAGAGGTGGGATCTATTAAGGATGAATTAGGAACTGCAGATGAGGCAGCTGGTACTGGAATTTTTGAGTAATGTGATCAAAACAGGCTGGATAAGCTGAAAAGCTAACATTTATCAAGAATCATATACATGTGCACTGCTTTCTTGAAATTTCTGTAGGATTCAGGAACAGGCTTGGCTAAGCATACTTCTTAATTTTCAAGTCTACTCTGTTGGATGAGACTCTACTATGTCAGAAATAGTAATAGTGACAGATCAGGCCTATCTTTTTATAGTTCATTAATTCCATGAGCTGTAATTGAAGTTTTTGAGGGCAGCTAGCATCTTTAAATGTAAGGCAGATAAAGTACTTCATTAGAGACTGGCCTTCAGGAGGCTTTTTTTTTTTTAACAGAAATTAAAAAACCCCAAAACATTTTGTACAGCAAATCCAGCAGTATTACAGCTCCCTGGATCGTGACATCTTTAATTCTTTAGCTAAACAAGGAGTTAGGAAACAAGAACTGTCAACATTACACATCTGAAGCAAGCATTTATGGTTCTCAGAGCTGCCATGCCATGTTGATGTAGGAGCAATGTAGGAATGTAATATTTATGCTATAACATGATCAGTTTTCATGTCTGAAATTCTTTCGGGCTCTCCCGGAGCACAGGACACTAATCAGGGTAGGTTTTATCATTGCTATTTTGCTGCTGCAAAATTGCTTAAGTGTTGCTATCCATTAATTTGTATTTTTTTTTTTATTACTATTAGTCTACTCCACCCAAAGAAAAAAGAAAAAGCCAGTTAGTAATTGTGGAGGAAAAAAACTAATTCACTGAAATTTGAATGTTCCTGTAGGACAGAGGGGCAGTGACCAACAGCTGTCAAGATCTTTACATTACTATGGAATAACCAATATAATTTATCACAGCAATCCACTTCCTGTTTTTCCTATTACTCTGATGAGAAATGAGCTGATTGTTCCTGGCTTTAAAGGTTAAATGATGTTTTCAATTTCAGGCACATTATGTGAGAAGGTCGCGCAGTACCACGAGGAAACGTAAACGGGATGAGTCTGAAACCCCCAAGTCGGTGTCACGCAGTCGCAGCTGCTCTCGCACTCCTCGGGATGTGTCTGGTCTTCGAGATGAAAAGGTTTGTTAGTTATCTGTATTTACCTGTTTAGCAGCTCAACCAGCATGATTGTACCTAGACCAGCTCCTGGGACACTTCAGAGTAGGCTGATTATGTTTGTCCAGAGTTTGTGTTTGGTCTCCCTGCAGCTTGATCATCTTCTCTTTTGGATTCTGTTTCTCTACTTCCTTCTTAAAATAACGTGTAATAGTACAGACCAAGGAAGTACATTTTAATTCTTGTCTCTAAATGCAAATCTGAAGGAAGAATTCTGCAAACTCTGGAGTTCCACCTTTAGTAAGTGAAGAATTCCAGGGATAGCATGATCCTGTGTTAGTGTACTGGAAAGTTTTGCTGAGGAGGGTTAGTGTCACTTTGATAGTGTCACAGTGATACTGCTCTAGAGTTGGTGTTAATGTCCTTTATAAACATTTAGAAAACCCTTGGTGGGTTTTCCAAAGGTAAAGCTTGTTACCTGAGTTAATGAGGAAGTTACTCTGCATGTTTGTTTGTTTTTAAACAGATGGTGAAGAAAGTCAAGATCATGGCAAAGAAAGCTCAAAAGAAAATGAATCGCCTGGGCAGGAAAGGAGAGGCAGACAGGCACATATTTAACTTGAAGCCAAAACATCTGCTGGCTGGGAAGAGAAAATCTGGTAAAACACAGAGAAGATAAGCAGTCTTCTGAATTGAAACTAATAAAAAAAATCAAAGAATTAAATTTAAAATCAATATTAAATTTATTAAAACTAATTTCTAGTCCTGTCGTCCTTTTTCATAATACTTGGTGTTTTTGTGTTTTATGTTAGTGGTTAAGATACTTCAAATTCAGTATTTCAATACCTTGATGTTGCAGTTCCAAGCAATACCATAAGAAATTTCTCAATTGTAGTGGCAGAAACCATTTATAAACAGAAATAAAAAATAGTTTCTTCCATATTCTTATTCTTGACTTTCCTGTATTAGTAAAGTGTTTATATTTCTATACAAAACTAATTTTAAATGAGGTTAAATCTAGAAATGGAAACACTTTGTTAAAGTACCTTTAATTAAAAATGCCTAGGTTCAGTAAGGTTTGGATTGCTGCATGCAGGTAATCCTTTGTGATGAGTTTCTGTTGCCAGTGAAGGCTGAAGTGGGTGGGGAAGCAACGGGACAGCATCAAGACCTACACAAAGTTTGTGTTTGTGCACTGAGGCACAGGAGCAATGCTGCCAATTTACTAAGATACAGGTGACTGGAGGAGAAACTGCAGCTCTAGCACTGACCTGCCACCTGTAATAACCTAAAACAGCAGGGGCAGGGAAGGTTACACCTTACAGCTTTGAATATTTCAGATTAACATTAATATTTCAGATACATAGAGAATGAGGATCAGACTGAGATTTTGTGCCAAGCACATGCTACTGTCATCCTTGGCTTAGCAAGACGTTTTCTCTTCAGGACCTGATAGACAAGATTCTGTATCTGCTCAAGGCAAATTATATTGTCAAATGTGAAATATTTCCTTTTTATCCCTACTTGGTCAATGGTTACATAGAGGTTTGTAAAATGATGCATTATGTATGTGTTTCTTGAGCAGTACACTTCAAATCCATGTTAAAATCTAACACCCACCCCCCCCAAAAATAAGGGGGAAGAAAGAACCCTCAAATTACTACTTTTTGAAATACAACCAGTAACTGTTCAGGTGTCAGCTTTTGCATCATGTGTAAATCTATAGTTTCTTTTATCTACTTTGTGTAGTAAATGCAGAATTAAAGCATACTGTAAAAAGCATCTTCACCAATGTCAAGAAAAGCTTTTGAGGGACTTTGAGGAACTGTTAAGCAAAACTTTTCTTTCAGCTTCCGTATGCTCAGGACTTCTACTTCAGGATCTGCTTTGCCAGCTTTTGCTCCAAGCTGAACTAGAAAAACAGAACTTTTTTCCAGTAGATCTGTGCCCTGCTGCCCTGCCCACATCACCCTGCTTCAGTGGTGTTTAGTGGGCAGGATGGTGCTTAGAGTGTGACAGATTATTCTCCATGTGGCTTCATGTCTGAGAAGAAAACAACCGTCCAAGGGTTTAGGCAAGGTGTTTTAATTATAAAGTTAGATTTAAAAAATATTTGAGAACTTCTCCATTGCCTACAGCGGGGTAACATGGCTGACTGCACTGAATTCAAGAGAGCTGCTACATCACTTCACTGTTCCCTCACCTGATATTATTTGCTTTGAAACAATGCATCAGTTCTGGCCAATACACAACAAACTTGGCTCTAAAACCTCGAAGTGCTGAACCACTGGAGGTGCTGGTACAGAATTGTTACAACCATGTTTACTTGTAATGACAAGTGGTACAACAAACATCCTTATTTTATCAGACTCTGGGAGAACTTAAAAAATATAGTTTGAGGAGTGTGCTAACAGAAGTGATCACAAACTTTTTTGAGGACCCTCCGTCCCCCAGTCTATAATTAAAATTGAAGCACCCTTGAGTATTTGTCTTATTGAAAAAAGCCTCCTAAGTTACTAGCAATTGATTGACTTCAAGATCAAAAAGGATTAGCTCTGGTACTCTCGTACAATTTCTAATTAACTGACATCAAGACCCTGTGTAAGCCCACAAATTGTCAGTCTTGAATTTTGGGGTTCAGTGGGTTTGAGTTGTCTGGGAATTGCTATTACAGGAAAAGCAAAGCCCTTGTATCAAGATGCCTTTGTTTTCTGGAAAATAGAGAAGAGCCATTTAGTGCACATCCTGTCTCCAAAGACAGACTAGTGACATTAGATAGGTACCATTTACATTTGCTGTAATTAACCCCTTTTTAAAATTTGAGATGTCCAGTACTCAGCCATCGACTAATCAGAAAAGCCTGGTGGAGGAGAAAACCCCAAGCACTGTTTATTATCTAAAGCTTTAACATGTATGTCAGCACTTCAAAGTCAAACTTATTCCACACAGGCAATCCAATTACTTAAGCTTTTATGGGTTTGGTTAATTATAGAGTAATTGCTTTCTGCAATTAAAAATAATCCTGATTACTTTTATTTGCTTTTTCTTCTGGCAATTGGTCTTCTCAACATCACAGCAGAGCCCACAGTCACGTGTAATCACCATTTAAGGCGTGGTTAAGTTCAGTGGGAGCACCCCAGTCCTCTTGCCTGAGCTGGGCAGGAGGTGCCCGGGCTCCCTCCCGGGTGTGCAGGGCACACAGGGGCTGAGCATCTTTCACCAGGCAATGGAGGAAGAGGAACCCAGGGGTTTCATGCTACTGTTACCCATTTTACATGAGATCTTAACAGGCCCAAGAGAATCAAGGGTGAAGGGGAAGAGGTGACAAAGACAAGAAAAAGCATTGGCTATGACAACATCTGTATAAACTAAAGATATTCCATGTGCACCAATTCCCTGCACTTAAGTCATGATTTATCAGTGTTAATGAGACATCATTGCTAGCCTTCAGCACCTTTTATCCCAGCTATTTACATTCGGTGTATTTTTTCATGCTCAACAAATTTGTTCAAGTTGTTCAAGTTATCCCACCACTTAAAAAGAAAGGTCTCTGCTATCAGCTTGAACCATGGAGTAATCTTAACTTCATTCCTGGCAGCTTTGTCCAAGAGCTGTTTCAGTTCTTTCTGTGTCACGTAGCAGTAGCTTTGGATCTCGTTGGGGTCAGGATTCAGTGTCACATCCTTCTGCACAAATAAGATATAGTCTATCTCATGTTCTCCCCAGATCCCATCAGACTTGGCCTTATAGTGAATTCGTGTCAGGTAGGAGATTTCTTCTGGAGTTACCTACAACCAAAACACTTGTCAGAAGTGCTGCCAGACCAGGAGAATTGCACTGCTGGGCATTGCAGTACAATTTATCAGCTGTTATCCTCTTCCTTAGAAATTATTTGTTCCCAAGTGTACAACTGCAACGCACTTTTTCCCAAAGAATTACTATGACAAAAATAATTTAAAGCAGCTTGAAGGCATGAATTGCACAGCATTTCTCTAGCTACTCACCCTGTAATACCTGAAGTGTATTTCTCCTATATGGTATGTTTTAAATAATGTTTACCAGACTTTATTGCACACTCACTGAGCTCTGGTAAACACAAACACTTGCACCTACCCCTCACCTCCCAAGGAAAAGACTTGACAATTACCTGAAGCCAAGGTCAGAACCACGTACTGACAGACCAAGTGCAATCCTGCCCTCCAGAGATCTCTGGAAGTTCACTCACTTCTCTCCTTCTCCAAAGGTAAGTTCATTTTTAGGTTTGAGGCTCAGTCTGTCTGCCAGACACAGTCTGTAAACTGGCAAATGCTGGCAAGAATTCCTGTTTCTCCCTCCTTCCTTTACCTGCTCCATGGGAATGCCCAACTCTGCTTTCAGTCGTCTCTGTGCTGCTCTCCGAACACCAATGGCGTCGTTTTCTTCCAGTTCTTGTGGATGGCTTAGAGGATGACTGCAGCAAGTGTTGGTAAAACAATCTGCAAGAAGTTTGGATCAGTCCATTTTTCACACATATAAAGACCTGAGGAAAAAACCCAAAAAACCACAACACCAAAATCCCCCAGAGACAAAGGCCAGTTATTCAACACATCACAGCTTCATTTCTCTTTTGCAGAGGAGGGTCACAGAAAGAGGATATTTACACCTCTTATCTTCCTTTACATATTTTGCACTGGGATTTCCCTCTGCGAAGCACTACTTTGCAGGCTACTGTTTGATACACATGAGGACAGGCATTCTTATCCCCAACACGTCTACTTAGAAAGCCAGTCTATAAACACCTTGTTTATCTCTCAAATGCTAATTAAAATTACTTTTGGGAGTTTATATGTAACAGAATAATGAAAATATTCCCAGAGCTTCAAGAACAGCTGGCAGTAAGTAGAATTAAAAATACAAAGTTTGTATCTGTGTTTAAAGGACAACCAATCCATACTCTGTTTCAGCCTTTTGTCTATAAAAGTTGAGCTCAAAAGCATCTAAAATAGAGTTAGAATATCTACAAACCATGTTTGAGCATTTTGACTGGCTAGCAGAGAAGGAAAAAATTAAAAACAATCTCTAAAGTAAAGATTCTCTTGGAAAAAAGAAAAAGGTCTTCCTTCCTCAAGCTGGAAACACTTGATTTTGTTTTCCTCTGAAAATTCTGCAACAGACAACTTCATGCTCCCTCCAGCATGCCTCATGTAAGCTGTTTCTATTTGATTCCCCTCCTTATTTTTATGCCTCTCCATTTGCATTTGACAGTAATAGTTCAGGAGTGTTCAAAAGTCATGCCCTGCATGGTTTGGCCACACAGTCTCACTTCAGAGTTAAAGAAGTGTTTGTTAAGACAACACAGACAAAGGTCCACAGATCTCCCAGGCACCAGGGCTCTGCCGCACATCAGCTTTTACCAGTGGGATGGGACACTCTCCACAGCCACCAGAGCCATTTCTTCAACTCCAATAAATGTCTTGTAGCAGAGGGGATAAACACCACACCCTCTGCCCTTGCATGAACAGGATCAAACATGTCAGGGAACAACCATTTCCCAAGAACATATATAACAATACACGAGTGTTCCCATTTATCTTACTTCACCCACAAGATATCTCAAACTCTCTAAAGTATTGGAAGTATGTCTTCTCCAAAGTAGTAAATTCTAAAACCTCAGAATGAGTTACACTGCAGGATTGGATTGACATATTTTTTAAAAATATTGATCTAAAGAAAACATTTATATAAATACAATGTTTCAGTACTAACCTGGAAATGTAATTTTTGCATTTGACCTCTGCTGCAGCAACAGTTTATTTTCCGTATTAAATAAGAAAACACTGAAAGCTCGGTGCAGTAAACCTAAAAATAAAAAAAACCCAAACAAACAAGCAACAAAACTGAGATATTTAATAGAAGAGAAAAAAACATATGAAGACAGTTAAGGGCTTATAATGGTCTCATTTTTGCATAATCCAATTTAAAATTAATATATGTTAAAAACCAGAGATTTGATAAATAACTCAAGAGCTATTATTCAAGTTTCTATGTCAGCTTATGCAAAACATGAAATTAAAAGAGTTCCTAGAACAAAAATGCAACAGAGGAGTTCTTCTAAACTCAGTCAGTTTACCACTCTGAATGTGCACATTTGGGCAAGCTTCAAAGAACAGCTTGGCACCCATAAATTTACAATCAAAAAGAGATGACTCAAAAATTCCTAAAAAACTGCACAGAATTTCAAGACCCTTCAAGAACTGCAAAAGTAGAAGGAAAATAGGCTCCATTAAAAACAGTATAATTGCTGTTTTCTTCACCTTTTGAGTCTGTTATTCCTTGCTCTTCAGGAAGATGCTTTCCCCAAGTACCATAAATAGAGCTCACACACTACCATGAGAGACTGTTGAATCTGATCAGCCTCAAGGAAACCCAAAATCAGTTAAACCCATTCCTCTTAGCAGTGTTTGAAGTAGACCTCTGGGTGAACTACTTTAAAATTAAATCCTTTTCTACTTGAAAAGAACTCAGCGAAGAAACAGACAGCATTCTTTAGAAAAAGCTACATAGAATCAGGTATCCATAATAGGAAAAAATACTACTTTATCTTCAAAACGAGATTAAAAATATTTATCAAGATTGTCTGTGCAATCACACATTCCTCTCCTTTGCAACTGCCTCCAGTTGAGTGTTCCTCCATTCCGCAGAATTTTAACATTAAATATTTTATGCTGAGGAAGAGGGCCCCATGGGGAGGTACTTGCTCTGGTTTGATCCCACACTCACCTGAGATTAAGGCTTTAATTTAATCATGACTATGCTTCTGAAAATATTCAATCAAGTTAATGGTTCAATTAGAAGATAAGCAAGCCATACCTTTGTCAATGTTTTCATTCAAGTGACAGTTTTTCTTGGTCTCTGCTCCAATCTTATTGTCATTTTCATCGATAAGGATGCACATCTCTGCCAAGAGCTGCACCTGCTGCTCATCCAGGTGATCTGTGTTTACTTCAGGCATCCTGATGGTAGCACACGTTCTACTGAAGACAGACAATGAAGAGTCATTCACTAAAAACAACATCCATAAGGTTCTGTGCAGAGTGTGAGAAATAACCTAATGGCTTGTTTCTCTGACATGGCATAAATTTCACACCAATTTTATTTTGAGAGGGTTTACATGCTTTTAGCTTCCTGAAATTTCTTATCCACAATACAAATGACATAGCAGCACTTGGCAGGTGCTTGAAACATTTTTATTTCTCAAGAAGCCCTGGCAGCAGCTGCTGCAGGACAGCCATGCTGAGCCTAACAATTTTATGGGCTGTCAGTGGCAGGAATTCCAGTTCAAAACTTCAAGCTGTGCACCACTAATCATGGCCACATTTATAACGCCGGGCATCTGTGCACGAGGATTTCTCCTCTCCACGCGTCTTTAAATGCTCGGGAACAGGGTTTCAACCCGAGGCACCTCCAAAGAAACACCTGCCCTGCCCCGAGCCTCTGCTGCCGTGGGAGTGCTCCCGGCAGCCCAAAGAATCCCTGAATGGGTCAGGTTGGAAAGGACCACAGGGGGTCACCTGGTGAGCCTCCCTGCTCTGTCTGGGTCCTCTCAGAGCCCATGGCACAGGCTTGCATTCAGGTAGTTGTGGAGTATCGCCGGGGAGGGAGGCTCCACACCGACTCCGGGCAACCTGTTCCACTGCACGGTCACCTACACAGTAAAGGAGTTCTTCCTCACGCTCAGGTGCAAATTCCTGTGCATCAGTTTCTGCCCGTTGCCTCCTGTCTTACTGCTCAGCAATGACGACCATCCCCTTGGCACCCTCCCACAGATATTTATAGGTATTAATGTCTCCTCTCAGCTGCCTCTCCTCGAGGCTGAACAAACCCAGCTCCCTCAGCCTTTACTTCTAAGAGATGCGCCAGTCCCTTCATGACCTTCGCTGCCTTCCCACAGACCCGCTCCGGGAGCTCCACGTCTCTCTGGTACTGAGGAGTCCAGAACCGGACACAGGGCTCCGGATGCCTCGGCAGAGCTGAGGGGCCGGGTGACCGCCCTGGGCCCGCCCGGCAGCTGTCCCCGTGCCCCGGGCCCCGCTCACCTCGCTGTCCGCACGCTCGGCACCCGCCGCTCTCCCCTCACGCAGGGGCCACTCCGAGGGGCCGCGCTCCCCGCCCGGAGCAGCGCGCGCCACATCTTTCGTCACACTCCGCCCGCCAATGGCGCCGCCGCCCGGTGCTGACGTCACCGCATCGCCCGATCGCCCCACTGCGGCGAGGGGGCGGTGCCAGCAGTGGCAGCGGGAGAGGCGGAGCGCGCGGCCAATCGCGACACAGCCCCGGAGCGGCGTTGGCCAATAGAGACGGGGAGCGGCGGCGAGCTGGCCAATGGGAGCGGGGCGGCGCGGCGGGCGGGGCGTGCGGCGGCACAGGAGAGGGTCGGGCTCCCCGAGCAGGGAGAAGCCTTTGGCTTCTGAGGGTAAGCGGCGCCCACAGAGACAGTGAGGCTGTGAAAGGCCTCTGGGGTCATCGAGTCCAACCCATGACCGGACACCACCACGACAACCAGACCATGGCACTGAGTGCCACATCCAGACTTTGCTGAAACCCCTCCAGGGACTGTGAGTCCACCACCTCCCTGGGCAGCCCATTCCAATGTCTAAAGATTAAATATTTCTAACATTCAGCGCTGCTTATTGTCTTTTCACCCACCCGCGAAAACCGAAAGACTGTGCCCACGCACTGGCTCCTACAAATGTGCCGGTGTTTGTTGCTAACAGTCCTAGCACAGGTGGTGGCCATAAGCCCGGGACTGCAGAGTAACAGGGCTTTTTGGCACTTTTAATCCTGGACGCTTTTCTGTGATCCGCAGTAGCATCCTTCGAGCTAAAGAGGTTCAGCGTGTGCCGCACAGAGCCCAGCCTGTGGCAGCGGGAGCGGGGGAATGGCTCCCCTGCTGCACTGACAACTGCAGCTGGTGGGAGGCAGTTCCTGTGCCTCAAGTCAAGCTCAGAAATTGCCTGACGGTGAGCTCTTGAGGGGCAGAGAAAGAAACGCGCTTTGTGGGCAGGAATGGAGCACAGGCAGGATGTCCAGATGAACTGGTCAGATAGGGGAGTTTAGATATGCACAGATAACAAACTAGAAAAACTTCCATACCAGCCTCTAGAAACTTCACACCACCATAGCTACATACCTTCTCAGCAAGACTTTTTCTGGTTTATTGCCCATCCACACATTTGGGTTTATGACTGGATGCCATAAAAAGCCTAGAAATTACATTTAACATGTCTTGGAGGCATGGCTTGCTCTGATTGCCTCTCAGCTCAAGTTCCAGCATATCAGTCTGGTTTGCTTGATTTTTCCTGGGAACAGGACAGATGGCCTGTCACTTAGTGATATCATTAACAGCACAAGTGTTCAAATGGACAGTTAATATTATTCAAGGGGGGCGGGTGGGTTATCTTACAGCATTCCCCTGTGCAGAGCTTGCTGAAAAAAAGGAGAGTGGAGGTGATTTGAGTGAAAGCCACTTGAAACCAGCAGAGCATCAAAAGTGAAAACAAAAAAAGAGAAGACTGTAACAATGTGTTGGATGCTCCACATCCTTTTAACTACATAAAACATAACATAAAAATATTAGAATAATGATAATATTGTGTTATTCATTAATAAACTACAAATTTAATGTTATCACAAGAATGTTGATAATAAATATGTACTCTAAGAAAGGACAGAAATGTACACAGATTGCTTTTTATTGAGTTTACTTTTCATTACTTTACAGATTACTTATTGCTGAGTCACTGGCACAAAAGCACAGTAACTGGAGACTGAGCTTTGAAAAAATACTGAGAACATCCTTCACCACATTGATCACTTGCTCGTTCCATTGTTCCAGATTAAAAAAAAAAAAAATGTCATTTTTTTTCTTCTATCATTTTCCTAAGGTAACAAAACAAGCTACACAGATCTATTAAAAAAAAAAAAAAAAAACAAACCAAAACTACTGAGATGGACATACAAACCAGCATTTCATATGATGACAACAGAGTTAACAAGCTGCTCTCCTGCGAGTGAAGCTCTTTTAGGATAGAAACTACTCCCCTGGGAGGCAGAGTCTGTGTCTGGGGCACAGCTGGCATGGGACATTAGCAGGTGTACACAGTGACCTTCAGGCTGCACAGCAGAGGAAAACCAGGAAAAATGTCCTTACAGACAAAAGAGAAAAGAGGCTTTTCATCCCAGTAATAACTACTGAAAACTTCTACACAGGCACTTTAGAACCTAACAGTGAGAAACAATTACAGTTCCTGTCTTGCACAGACAAACAAAGCACTTCACCTGAGTCAACTCTCTTGAGCAGCAAGAAGTGACAGCAAGTCCTGGTGGATAACGAGAGGCAAAGAAGCAGGGACAAAGGATGACAGAGACAAAACAAGCCATGTTCACAAAGCAAACAGGGGAGAGACTTCCCAAGCCTTTAACAAGATACCAGGTTTTATGTCACCTATATCATCTTTTCTTTTGCTCCCCTCCAGACTTGCTCTTCGCCTTCAAAGCTCTTTGTGTTGAAAATAAAGCATGCAAATTTTTGTAATGGCATGCACTTCACTGTAACCTCAGCACTTCTACTCCACCCTGCATAAACAGAATGCCTCAAGTGACATAGAGATGCTTTTGAGACTTAACTTTTGCATCTCCTGAAGTCTGCTGACTGTTTTCAAACACTCGGCTAACAAGGATAAAACAGTTTCCTGTAACAACTGGAAAGTCTTTCATTCACCTGAAAATCCAACCAGCTGCAAACTACTGACAGACTTTGGGTGTCTACTAAGAAAAGGGAAGTGCAACCCCCACCAAACTGAAGGAAAACCTTTTAATTCTCCAGCAAGTTAAAAAAGATGATGACAAGCTACAAGATGAAATAAATGCTGAACAAACCTGGGATTTGACCCCAGCCTAGAATGCATAAACTCCTGAAAAATGCTTGTCCTCAGTTTTCAGATTTGCTGAGGAATTTAACAGGCTTCTTTCCCCTCTTCAGGTCCAAACTTCTTTTTCAGCTTCCTGTTAACTTGCTCTGATGTTTAAGACTTCCACTTCACCCTTCTCAGCTACAGAGCTATCCTTGTTCCTGGTCTCCCTGGAGAATTTCTCCCTGGAGAATTTCTCTGGTGAGTCCTTCCCTGCCTGGAGCCATAGCTCTTCAGAAAATATTTGTCTAAATGATCCACTCATGCTGAGCGAAAAACAACCTGGGTTTTATCTGAAATGAGAGGTAAATACTTCCCAGTCTTAACTAATCTCCTGTTCCCTTGTCTCTTCTTTAAAGGCCTCTTTCAGGGAAGTGGGTTGGCTTCAGCTCACTTCAGAGAAGACAGATGTCTTTGTAGTAAGAATGTAATACATATATGCTAAATATATAAGTAGGATGTTTTATTTGCAGTTCGTTCTGCTATCTGAAGCTGATGGAAAGAGTGCTCTGATGGATGGCTCCCAAAGGTTTTTATACAACATAAGGTGAATGAATAATGGTATAGGAAACCACTCTTCTAGGAAGGAGTAATTAGAAGGTTTCCTATATGAAGCAAGAAATAACCCTTGAGTCCTTTTCTCCCTTAGATTTTTTTGGTTGGTTGGTTGGTTTGGTTTTGTTTTTATTTCTTTTGGTTTGAGCTCTGGACAGAAGGCTTTGCCTTTTCCTGCTACATTTACAGTTTGAAAAATGCTAATTTGGGAGGTTCAGCAAGCCTTCTCTTGTCAAGTCCAGCCACGGGTGCAGAAGTAGATTTGTCCAGGACAACCTAACTTTTGCCACTGTATGCTTATTGAAAAAGCTTCTTAGCTATTGAACAGATGCTGACTAGTACTGCCCTGTTTCCCTAGGCTCCTATATTACTATTTATGCCTCTTGTTTTGTATCAGGTAGTTTGTGAAAAGCAGTCTTTTGTTCTGTACTTGCTCCTATACATTACACAGTGTCTGCTACTCCTGCAGTGCCGTGACAAAACTAAACCAGCAGCAGAGCTAGAGCAGAGCTAGAGTGACAACAGGCCACTTGTCATTCTCTTCTCATGAAAAAGCAACTGCATCCATACAGGGCCTGTTAATTTTCAGGTGAGGCACCCGGTACCAAGGAAAAAGTTGTTTAAGCACATCTTTTCTCATTTCAGTATTTTGCATTTCTTCAGGTAAAAAAATGGTCATCTCTGTAATGCATCCTGCTCCTAGGGAGTGTGCTGCTCTAGAGGAGAAGAAAGCTGCCAGGTGTTCTCCCCAGGAAATCTCCAATGTGGATCTTTGTACTCCTGCTGGACATTTTTTCCCTTCATACACACAGCTAAAATTGTTACAATACAGTAGTGTTATATTAGGGTAAAGTAATTTTGGTAGGGATTATAAGGCTTAAAAATGTCTAGTTAGAAACTGAACAGCTGAGAACTCGAATTGTCACTTGGCTAAGATAGCTGAGCCACCCACAACTGCACCAGCTCTAAAGAGAATTCAAAGCATCGAACTGGGGCATTTGCTCAGGCTGTGTTCAGGCTTCCTCCTGGGCACCTCTGTTCCATCTCTAGTTCTTCCCCCTCCTCGCCGCCTGTGCAGTCTCCCTCTTTTCCACTCCTTAAAGCAATTTAGCTATTTAGTTTTCTCCCTTTTAGTGGCTCTGAAGAAGGGAATAGGCTAAAAATTATGGGATGTTCTCAACCATTTAGGCTGGTGATTTTGGAGATTGACCTCCAGTAATGAGAAATATGCTAGTAAATAGGTAAACCACTATTTTTGTTGCTGTTTAATACAGCTTTAAGACATGACTGCACAGAAGTGAGTAGAAAGGAAAAAAGATAAATGAGAATGGCAGGCAGACTTGTAGTTGGGAAGCACTTTAAAAGAAAATGTAATATTTCCAGCTCTCACTGGCACATGTTCTTCTGGCCTTTTTACAGACCTCTTCTAAGGCAGTAAAGATAATCTGCCGGAAGAGAGAAAATAATTAGGCGAAGGCCTCTTTTGACTTTCACTATCTGCTACAATGAATAAGAATTTTAGGTGGAGGTTTATTCCAAGTGTTAATCAGCAGAGGAATTAATCACATTTCAATTACACATTGTAGGCTTCAGAGTGAACAGCCTACTTGCAGAACGTCGTGGTTAGCTTTGATGCGCTGCCTCTGTCACTCCGTTTGCAGACACAGAAAAACTCCACATTCGGTATCTCCCAGCCCTTCTGTACTAAAAAAATATGGAATTCCAGTGGTGTTTCCGGAAAGTTTCATCTCCCTTGTCAGTCCACCTGATCCAGTGTTACTGCAGGTAACTGACTAACTAAAGCAGCAGCAATTTTAATTCGGTAACAGGAACGGTAAACTAACACAGCGTTGCTCTGGGGGGCCACGGTCGGGACGGAACACACCTCCGCTGTTTATCCTCCAGCACTACCGTGACCGGGGGAGCAGCGGGGCCGAGGAGTGGCGTGGTGACGGGGCGGCTCCTGCCCGGCCCCGGCGGCATTCCCGAGCCCGCGGGGCTCTCCCGGCGGCCGGGGCATTGCCGAGCCCGCGGGCTCTGCTGGGCGGGAGGCTGTCCCGGTGCCAGCCCATCGCCATCGCAGCTCGGAGCGGGGGCCGCACCGCTTCCGCCGGATGTCGCCGCGAGGGCTCGGCACCGGGGAGGCGCGTCCTGCCCCAGCGGCGCCGCGATCGTCGGTGCTGCCGCTGCTGCCTCTGCCGCCGCTGCCGCCTCGACTGCTGCCCCTCCCGCCTTCTCCTCCTCGTTGTCCTCATCCTTCCCCTCGTCTTTCTCCGCGCCGCCTGCGGCCCTGCCCCTCCCCGCTCGCCGCCGCGGCAGTGGCTGACAGGTGAGTGCGGGGGCAGCGGGGCGCGGACCCTCCGCCATCTTCGCGGCCGCCCGAGGGGCTGAGGGGTGCGGGGGTCCGGGCGGGGTGAGGGGCAGCGGCGGTGGCACCATCGCGGTGGTACCTGCACGGTGCCTCCGCCGCCGCCCAGGCCCGCGGCGCAAACCGGGGCTCCTGCCCGGGCACCCCCTCCCTGCCCGTCCTATTCCGCTGTATTTCCGCGTGAAATGACTTCCACGTTCTCCTATAAAAACCCGAAATACCCGAAAATAAGCTCTCTTTCCTCTTCTGTGTGTCGCGGTTTTTCAGCGCTTCCAGCCTGAGGCTGTAGGGATGGTTCCAGGTCTGCGGGTAGGGAAACCGAGGGTGTTGCTGAGGAGACTCTTCTCGCCAACTTTGTTCGTATCCTAAGGATAGGCCAAGCGTAGAGCCCCAGTAGTTTACAGGTGGAGTTCAGATCCTCTGACACCTATACAAATGGAGTAAACATGAAACGCCCAAATTTCTGAAGTGGGGCACAGCTAAATGATGAGGGGACCATCGTTTGTGGTGGCATGGGGCGAATCTGGCCTTCAGCAGTGGGAGGATGACAGGGAAGTGTCCAAGATGGATAAAAGTTGTCTGTAAAGAGCCATCTTCAGTAGTTCTCTCTTTTTCTGAGCTAAAACCTTGTGAAAATAAGTTTAAGGTAAGAACAAATATGCTTAATGTATTCAGAGGTTGAGTGGATGTTAGGTTCCATTCCTTATGCAAAGATGAGGAAAACTTCTTTCAAGTTAAGTGTTGATCTGTGGCTCTTGAGGACATTATGGTGTTTGTGAGGAAAGAGAAACTTCTACGTGTGTTTTTATCTCTCTTGTCCAGCTTGTCAAATTAATTTTGTTATTGTGGTTAAAGTGGGCTTTCTATAACAATAATGTCATGGAAGGTTTATGTAAGGAACTGGTAGAACAGCTTCTTCGAAGTGATTCAGTGTCATTGAGTACACCTTGACATGGTACAAACGTCTGTTCAGGCACCCATTTTACAACGTTACAACTGCATCATTCTCTGTAACCAAATTTCTGAAACTGCTTTCCAAGCAAATCTGCTGTTGGCATTTCTTGATGTTTTTGAAAGAGAGCTGGTAACCCCAAGAACCCACAAGTATGTTTTCTAATGAGTAGTTCAGATTAGATAACTTTGTGCGTGGTGTTAGCTCTAACCTGTCTTGTAATAGCTTGAGATGTACCTTTGTGTGTTGTGCACTTGGGCAATTATTTTAAGAAAAGGTCCTGGCACCAAACATTAGAATTTAAGGCAGAAGCCAACTGTAATGTTGATTGTCTTTTTAATGCTAGTTGTTTATGTGTATGTTTGCCCTTGAACTAGGTTTATCATGTTAAATCTAAAGATTCTAAGATGAGACTGCCTCTTTAATATAGATAGGCCCTTCCACCATCTATATCTTTAATTCAGGACTAGTTTGAAGCATACAGTCTTTAGTATGGACTGAAGTGCTTAGGTTTGTTGGTACAGTCACAAGACAAATATTGTGAGTGTGGTGATAATGTCTTACAAGAAGATCTTACTTCTATGAAATCCTGAAATTGCAAGCCAGAACTAGTATGTGCCAAGTAAGGAATTCAGTGGTATTGCATTCTATACATTTGAGATGGGATCATGATCATTTCATGTCATGGAATTTTAAGTCTTGGAGCTAAGACTAGTAGGTTGTCCTGTGAGGTGAAAGTCAGGGTGAGGGGCTTTTTCTGGAGGCCAACCCTTCAAAGCCCTGTGGGGAGAGTTGGTTACTGCTCTGTGAATGACCACTGGGGAATGGACTGGAATCAAATGGTCTTCTTGCAAGCCAGAGTGGTTTGTATTTTCTCATCTGCAAGCAATATGTACTGACTATTTTTAGGCTTGGTGTTCAAGATGGTAGGCCGGGTGCTCACAGTGGACTGTTGGTAGGTTCCATAGTTCTCTGTGCTAGACCACATGAGGTAATGCTTCAAGAATGTGCTGCACAGAGATTATTTATTGGTACTTCTGAAGAGCTTGCTACATGTATTACAGTTAGAGTCAAAATTACTTGCTTTTGTTCAAGTCTTAAGACCTAAAAGATTCTAGATTTCTAGGAAAGTAATATATTCCCAGATGAATGATACTAGAGGCCACTGTGCTTGAATAAGACCATAATAGCACTTAATCTAATACATCCATAACAAGTACACAAATATTATTTGTTTAGAGAGTAGCAGGATAAGATTCTGGCTTCTGAGTGTGGTGCAGTGCTTCCTTGAACAAACACCTGGTTAAATCGCCTTTGCTCTTGAACTTCCTTAGATTCCTCACCCTCAGGTCTCGTATTTGCATCCCTGTGCCTGCATGTAGGCTTCTTTTAGGCTGTTATGGATTTGCTAATACAGAAATGGGAGCTGCAGTGTCTGTGAAACAGCTGAGGAAATAAAGTACCCTTCAAACATATTTTAGGAGTTAACCAGCTGTAAGTAATTTGGCAGGACCTGATGCTGTCTGTTGAACTCTTCAATAAAGTCAGTTCATCAACACCTATAAATAAAAGAAGTTACAATATATACTGATAGATTAATAACTAATGTTGAATCTAAGATTATATTGTACCTTGCACCATTTAAACTAGTTGAAACAATGAGCACCCTCAGCGAGCACAGGTGGCACTGGTCTCAAAGGGAAGCTTTTAGGACATCAGCAATTTCACTAAATAGGTCTTAGTCTGATGATTATTAGTGGACCCAGGAAGGTTTCTACTATATTTAAAAAAAAATCCAAGTCTGCTAATTATTGTTGTTTAATATTAGATAATATAAGCTTGTGTGGTGAGAGTAGCATTTCTCGCTTTAGCAGACTGTATGGCAGGCTAGGTCATCCCTGCATTTTGGTGTGACTGCAGCATTTGCTGACATAGTTGAATTAGCAAGATCAAAGCTTGCTAGCAGCAAAACTGGGCTGGCTTACATTTGGATGGTGGTGTTAGAAGCTTGCTTAGAGTAGGTACTCACTAATGTGTTCAAGTTTTTATCCTTGATTTCAGCTGTATAACATATTTCAAATTTATTGGTGCAGCTTCTTTATTCTGCTTTCTGTTGTGTTGTCACCTTCAGTGGTGGATGCCTGCTTTCCCCTTGTACATTTTGAGGAACATCCAGTTTCATTTGGAAGAAAGCTGCATTAAATTTAGGAAAAAAAATCAATGTTGTAATGCTTAAGTGGATTTCACAAGGTTTGAGCACACTCATTAGTGTTTCTGGCATCATCTGTGATGATCTGGAATGATTTTGTTTCCTAAATATTTACCTTTAGCAAAACAACTAGTCTTACAAAGCAGTCTGTTTAGCCTGATCTTTCTCAGGTGTGCTGTAGTCTTGCAGCTTGCATTGAATTAATGGCACTTGAATGTACAGTATCACTGAAGCAAATTTTTCACTGAAGACCTCAAAATGGAAGTTTTACTCCTTTAAATTTGATTTCTTTGCATATTATTAAAGGAGTGTAGTGGCATATGTTGATACTTAAATTCCCTTAACTCATGAATAATGCTGTCAAACTGAGTTCCATGTAATTAAGAGCTTAATAACTGTAATCATTCTCCTCTCTTTCTGCTTTCCCTCCCTGCTTTGTGGAAAAAAAACCAACCCAAACCTACAACACTCTCCTACATTAATGGGCATCTTTGTATTGTAAGGTTTTAATGCTGAACTAGACAATAATTACTACTGTAAAATGCCTTTGTATTTTATGTAGTATACACAGAAATTTTCTTCTAAGCCATGTTTGAAAATGGGAGACATGAGATGAAGAGATTTAAGCACACACAAATACACTAAAATGGTATAGGTTTTTTTTTTTTCATTTGACACAATCATTTAAATAGTAACTATTGCTATTTCTAAACTCTAAAGAAAATGGAGCAGGGAGATGTTGGGGAAGATGTTGCTGACTCTTCCTGATGCTTTCCCTTTACAGACTTGTGTGTTGTCTTGAATGAACAAAAAAGGAAATGCAGTACTGTAGCTGTTCTGTCTGTGCTCTGACACATCTTAAACCAGCTTTTCTCCCTGGCTTCAGCAACATGCATACCCCAGGAATTCTTTCCTTTCAGCAACCTTCTTGTTGTGTGTTCAAGAGCAGAAGTAGGCAAGTACGATTAGTTACTGCTGCAGTGAGTTTTTAAGTCTGGTAAGGCCAGTGTGTGCACTCTTTGTTGGTGCTGTTTCTTTCTTGTAGCTGACTAAAACAGTAATTGGTTACACATCTGCTCTTTACTGTTACTCTGATGAAATATTTCCTGTGACTGAGTACATCTGTTACAGAAAGGTAGGTGGCGGAACTTTAATTTAACACACTGTAAAATATCCCGTGAGTTTAATTAAACAGCATATCTGAAATACTGGAGTATCTTTGCATTCAGTGAGTAGTAACCACCTGTGGTCTAGATGTTTTCTGGGACATCTTTTACTCCCCTACTTCTGCAGACTTATATTGTTAGAAAGGTTCTCTCGAGGCTTTGACAGATCATTGTGTGAAGTCTATGCAAATGTAGTGTTTTCTAAAACAACTGAGCAGATTAGCTCAGTATGTCTCTTAATCTCACTTTTAGTAATACAGTACTTGTGAACTGCCACCCTTAGTGAATATAGTTTAGTAATACAAACTTTCTCCCACTTTCCCTTTTTTCTCAGAAAGTACTTTTGTTCAGCCTTTTTTATGCTTGATTGCTAACTTTTAGCTTCTGTGAATTTAGCTTCATTTGACTCAGGAAGCAAGATTCCAATACTTCTTGGTGATTTTTCCATTGTACTTGGGGCATTACTGAGTAGAAGGAAAGTGACCTTAGTGAATTTTTCTTTTCAGAACCCATTTGGAATGCTCGGAAGTTAAGATTAACTATATCTGGCTAATAATATATAATGGATTGTTTTGAAGCACTTTTTTCTTACTTGGTTTCACTGGGATTTGGTGCCTAGCTTTGACTTGTGTTTATGTTTTCCCTCATCCCCCCTTTCCTGTTGTCTGGTGTGTTCTAACTACAAAAGTTTCAAAAATGTGAAAGACTTTGACTGGTTTTTGTACTACTTACTGTTTCACTAATCAATATTTAATATGGTTTTCATAGGATATGTAACATGACACTGATATTCTGGACAGGTAATTTTCATTGCTTGAAAACCTTGCATAATAAGGGGAATCAGGTAACTGCTAGAAATGAGCACCTTATTTTTTTTAGCATCATATTGCCAAGGATCTATTTTGTGAAATGTACTCTTGAAAAACCTATAGCTTCTCACTGCTGCAATTAGAATCAGAAGAGTTCTGAAATTGTCAAAGTGAAGTTAATATTTAAAGGGACACTGTCACTATTTTAAAACTGAATTTAAATCCTTGTTCTAAAAAACCTCTTTGATTATTGCTCCATTACTCCAAGTTTGTAAGGCTGTTTGGTGGGATTCAGAACAATAATGTAAAAGGCTCTGAAGCTATTCCCCTTAGCTTCTCCTTCCCAGCCTCTGTATGCACATGCCTGCTTGTGGCCTCTTTGGTTTCAGCTTTGCTGTGGCTGTGTGCACCCTCCTGCCGAGCCTGGGAACAGCTGCATGTTTGCCCTCTCCAGAACGTGCATGGGTGGTGTGTCATGCTGCTGCATGAGGAGAGGGCAGTCCCTGGCAGTGACACTGGCTGCAGGTGAAGTGCTGCTACCAAACAGAGACAGTAACAGCTGTGTTTCCTACCTAGTCTGCTCCGTTTGCTCACGAGCTGCCAAAGTAGAAACTTCTATGTAGTGAATGTGAGAATTTCACTCTGTAGAGATGTAATCTCATGCATATGACTGTGTCCCTTTAAATTCTATGTGCTAGAGTGTATAGCTGCCAAATCTGTGTGTACTGATGCTGAGTGCTGCAGCTGATTCATTGAGGGAAGGGATAGCACCCAGAGGGACCATGACAAGCTTCAGGAGTGGGCCCATGCAAACCTCATGAAGTTCAACAGGGCCAACTGCAAGGTCAGGTACCTTGGGCTGGAGAAGCCCCCGATATCAGTGCTGGCTGGAGGGTGAACGGATTGAGAGCAGTCTAGCAGAGTGGGATCTGGGGGTCCTGGGGCATGAAAAACCAGATGGGAGGCAGAAATGTGTGCATGCAGCCAGTGACAGGCAATGGCACAAGAAGATGTGGACCTGTTAGAGCTGGTCCAGAGGAGAGCCACAAAAGTCATCAGAGTGCTGCAAACCTCTTCTGTGAAAACAAAGGTGAGAGAGGTGGGGTTTTTAGCCCAAGAGGATTCTCTGGGGAGACCTTATCAGAGTCTTTCAATACTTAAAGGGAACTTTGGAGAGAGAGAGACTTTTTACCAGGGCCTATAGTGATATGACAAGGGATAATGATTTTAACCTAAAAGTGGGTAGATTGAGATTAAAGAGAAGGAAGAATTTTTTACAGTGAGAGTGGTGAAACATGGACACAGGTTGGCCAGAGAGGCAATGGATGCCCCACCCATGGAAACATTCAAGGTCAGGTTGGACAGGCCTCTGAGCAACCTGATGCAGATAAAGATGTCCCTGCCCATTGCAGAGGAGTGAGACTAGATGACCTCTAAAAGTCCCTTCCAATACAAATCATTCTACTCAAAAAAAGGATATTGCATGGTAACGTCCTCCAAAATGAAGTAGCTTGGCAGAAAGGGCAAGTGGAAACCAACAGTTAAAACAATGGCTGGTAAGACATAAGCCACATTAACGTCTTTGTCTCTAACAGTTCAGGAGCCACATCTGGCAGGGATTAGAAATTGCCTTTTGGGTTTTTTTTTACCCCCCTCCGCCCCCAGATCTTATGTGAAATGGTGTTAATGGATTTATGGGATTATATGTAGCTATGTATATGAATAAAACTGTCTTAACAAATCTGCCTGTGTGCATACTGATGCTTCTGGCCTTAAAATGTAATCCCAAACTGCAGAATATGGTAACTGAAAGCCATTGAAAGAGTAGTTCCCAAGGGAGATAGGAAGCAGGGTGGAAGAGGGGAGAATATATATATATGTGTGTGTGCTGGGGATCTGATCCTCTTTTGAAAAGAAATAGAAATGTGATGAGCACAGAAAACCTGTTCCTCATTCTTGACCATATGTCCATGAACAGGAAGATACTTAGTGAAGCCCAGAAAATTGGCAATAACTGTTTATGGGATGGACTTCTAAAAAAATTTTGTAGAGGAATCTAGCCACAGTGAATAGCAGAATTTAGGCAAATAAGGAATTACCCAATGGTAGTTTTTTTCTAGTCTCTTCTTTAATTTGTGAATATAGCTATTTAGTTACTACTGATTAATCACACATAAAAAGCTCTGGTGGGATTAGTTGCAGGGGTGGACTCTGTGGAATCCAGAGGATACGAACAAAAAATTTAGTACAGTACAGGTCACTGGTGCAACCTAAATTTAATTTTAGATTCACTATGTAATTGGTGTCAGGTTACTGGAACACGGTTGTTCCAAAAGCTAATTAAAATACTGAATTTTTTAATAAGGATGGATGGGCATTAAAATCTTAACTAAATCTAGTCTCATTTTTGATACAAGTTTCTGTATCTTTATGTGTTTTCATTTTGTGGTATAAAACCCAAAGGAGATTTCAAGCTCTTGTTATTCACGGTGCATACTGTGTTTTTAGTAAGCTATGCTTTTCCTTGGCTTTATGATCTGTTAAAAAGCTGCAAACACCATGTCAAACCCCTGAACTGGTTAATGCCTGATCTTGTTAATAGCGATGGTGCTCATTCCTAGCGTGAGATCCAGCGTGTTGGCGGATCTTAAATTGGAAGTGGCCCTGGGTTTGGTTTAAATTTTCTCTGATCAACATGTTTAAAAGGAAGCTCAGTTGCCTGGTTAGCTTTGCCAACTCTGCTCTCCTATTTCTCTGCAGACTATTGCACCTATTTTAAGTTTTAATTGTTGTTTCAGAAATGATTTATGCTGGAGAATGAATTTTTATTTTGTTCTCATTGTTCATGATTGAAAAATTTTGGGTAATCAATCCTGAAACATTTAAAATGTTTAACAACTGTATCCCATGAAACAAAAAATAATTTCTCTTGAATGTCGGGTTTAAATTTAAAAAATCCTGTAATTAAATGTTTGTAAAAATAAGACTTTGATGGTAAAGAACATATTCTCCATATTTATGCAATCAAACATAATTTGATTTTTCATATATATTCTCCACATTTATGCAATAAATCAGACATAATTTGATTTTTCTTAGACAGGGGAAGCAGTAGCTCATACATGGTAATACTTCTTGGTGATACTGTCAGGTGTTTTTAGGCATATTGAAATACATATATTTGGCTTTATCAAGGTGACAGAAGTGAACCACATCACCAGCTGCCTGTTAAGTCAGGTGCACTTTCACTACTCTCATAAGTTCACAGGCACTTTCATTATTAAGGGAAGTGAAACCATGAGCTGCCAAAAATGATGGAAGATAGTTTTCAGAACTTCTGTCATGAAAATTGATTTCTGCCTATGTCTGAACAAGGATGTCTGTTAAATTTTGTATAGTAATGCTTAAACTTGAATAATACCTTTTTAACCTGACAGTGTCCCTAAATTACCATGTTTGCTTTCATTTTCCAGCTGGGTTTTAATTTTGCATGCATTTCAGTGAACTATAGTATGCATAATAGTTGTTTCCTGGAAGCATTTTGGGGCTGTCTCTGCTGGTGTTCTCCAAAATGAGCAAGGAAGTGGAATTTATTTTCGTTTTGTGGAGGTTTGTTAGCTAATGAATAAATAATGCAGAAGCAATTCAATTCTATTTACATATATGCATATGGTTTTGAACTTAATGTTGTTTGAAGAACAGCTGTAAGTAAGAGGGATCTCTTCCTTTTAATGACAAGCCAAACAACTCCAAAGTTTAGTAGAACTAAATACTTGCATTTTGAGAAAAATATTTGAATTGTGGGTTGTTTGGCGAAGCAATTTGTAATGTATAATGCTTGTCCTTAGTTTATCATAGGAGCCTCTGTGAAGCTGTTTTTTTGAAGTAATGCCAATAGAAAGTGGAAGTTGTGCATCTGCTCGCCAAGCAAAGCAGAAACGTAAATCACACAGCCTTTCCATTCGGAGAACCAACAGTTCCGAGCAGGAGCGGGCGGGACTGCAGAGAGACATGTTGGAAGGGCAGGTAAGGTGATACCTGGGAGCTTGCATCACTTCTTTAGTGTTTTCAATGGGGAGAAGCTGAACAAACTTAAATACTGAAATGTATCCAATAAAGCTGCAGGAACAACAGATTTTGTTGCTTGTAAGTGCTCACTGCCTTTGGAGATCATTGATGTGAATGTTGACAGTGTTTCAGGTTGTGTTGAGACCTGTGGAGTTTATCTGTGTATTCTTACATGAATGATAAAGCCATAAAACAGTGTAAACCCCAGCCTGTTTATTCACTGCAGCCTCTCCCTGCCACCTGCAAAAGAAAACATTCAAGATTGATTCTTGCATTCATAAGGTTGCATTTGGAATAGTAGCAAGACAGAAATATGAATAAACCAAATACTTCTTATGATGACTCTGATAGGGAAAATATTAGTTACTGGAACACTGTTCTGCATTCCTTTCCATACAGTAAACAAATACTGCCTGCCTGCCAGTAGTGTGAGCTAACTCAGATTTTTGTTTGTGTGGGTTTTTTCTTGTTTGGCTCAAATGAAGGTGTGCTTTTCTGGGATTAAACTTAAGGGAAATAACAGCAGCCACTGCTTCTATAGCTTTCTTAATCACATCAGTGTAGTGGGTGCAATCTGGACTTGGAGTGTTGCACCTAAAAATTTCGAGATTGCCTTGTAGGTAAGGCTTCTGTCAGAAGTAGTACTGGCAAAGATAAGCAAATACCAGTTTAAAAGGTATTTATTGTCAAGTTGACTACACAGTGTTAGTGTGGAACTGGCAAAGATGATGCAAAACCTGATTTTTATGAGACAGTTGGTTTGAAATACAAATGGAGTTTGGCTACGAGAAACCTCACACTGAAGTCTACAGATATGCTGAAGAGAAAACCTGTTTTTTTCTCACTGTTGTGACTGTTTTTTTTTGTAATTGAATATATTTTTTCAGTAAATCATAGCATTAGTTTTCTGGGAATTAACATAACCTAGGTTGTTGCTTCTAGTAATCTAGAAGTTGGAGAATCAAGTACTTGGATAGAAAACTCTGTGCATTTGGAACTGCTGCAGCCATACTTGAGGAAAGGCATGAAGGGCAGCTGAGAGGTCAAGACATGCTGTCACCCCTGCGTAGTAAACCAAAATGTTAAGCTGTTTCAGTATTTCTTAGCAAACTCTTAAGTGTATTATGCTGTAATACGTAGATGTTTAAAATGTTTTATTTAACATCTTGTTTGATTTTGTTGACCTTGAGCAGCTAGGTGGCAGATTCTCTCAAATAGAGAGTATTAGAGCTGTAAACTGCATGAGATCTAGCTAAGGACTCTTGCAGACAAAGAGATAACATTATTACATGCTGTTTTAATAAGCTATTTTAAACAATACCAACTTTAAAGAGAGGAAAGACAGTGAATGCATTTTATTATGTTGGTTACTTCATTACAAATTTAGATTTGTTTACACTTTCAGGCTTTGAGAAGTGGTTTGAAAAACTTTTCTACATCTTTTTTTTAGTTGCAAAGGTTGTAGGATAAGTTAGTTTCTTCCATAACCTTGCTGTATGAAATTATCGGGTAATTTAATTTGAAATAATTCTTCTAACTTCAGTGTTCCTCTTAGGAGTGTTTAATGTCTTTAGTATTTTTGTTTAGTCAGTTTTGTTTCAAATTGGTTTTAATTAGGATCTGTTTTGCTTCTGGTTGTCTGTGAATGCCTGAACAAAAGTACCCTATCAAGGAAGAGGCAGATGAAGAAAGGAATGATGTAGAGTGGCTTAAGGAGTGTGGTCCCACTTCTTCCAGCACAGTGCCACAGCTTAAACCAGCTGTGAACCTGTGTAAAACTGTGCACAAAGCAGGTGTGCTCTGCATCATGGCTATGAGTGGTTTCTCTTGCTCTCTAAAGCTTCGGAAATAACTTACACAGGCAGGGTCATGGCTGGCCTTCCTGCTGTGCCTGCAGACAATTCCTGGGGCTGTGGCGGAAGGTGACTCAGTTAAGTGAAAACTTTTTTCAAAAGAAGTTTATAGCTGGCTGCCTAGATAAATGGTAAGTATAGTAAGCCAATTTACCTATTGTGGTCCACGAGCAACTGAAGGATAGAATGTTCCGAGTAATATCTGAGGAGGGGAGGATTAGAAATTGTAGTTTTCTTCACACTTAGTTATGGTTAGTGACAAAAGCAGATAAATGTTAAAAATACATTTAAAATTTCAGTTTGTCTTAAGCTTTGGTAATAAGATGCATTGTGTTCACAACTTTCTAACCCATTGCATAGTCAATTTTTGAATTTCTTTATCCAACAAAGGTAGTCTTTTTCCTTGAACTGGAAACAAATTGCTATTAAAAAGAAATTTTTCTCACTTTCTATTTTTTTAAATGAATTGTACATGTATCTTGATTTTATAATTTTTTGTCTAGTAAAGAAAACCAAAACAAATACCATATCCCTTGAAAGAGAAAGAATATATAAAATGAATAACTCTATGATGCACAGAGCTATTTGTTTTGTGTTCTACACTGGCAGTAGTTTTAATTTCCCTCCTTGCTGGGACATTGAGATAACTGTTAAAATCAGTTCAAGATTGAAGAGTAATTTTATCAAATATATGTAAAGAAAAATATAACCCCCCCAATATTTTGCCTCCTAGGATTCTAAGTTACCATCTGCTGTCCGGAATACACTCCTTGAACTTTTTGGACAAATAGAGAGGGAATTTGAAAACCTGTATATTGAAAATTTGGAATGTGAGTATCTATTTTTTTCTGGTAACTTATGAATTGTTAATATTTAGGTTATATTAACACTAATCAAAACGCTTACATTGGATATTGTAGTATAATTAATGTAGCTTTTCTGTGAGCAGTTTAGTAGTTGTTCTGAACTTTTAGCCAAAGATGGAGTTTGTACCTTCCCAGAAAAATCACTTTCTTAGCTCTTTGACACAAGCAGTGAGAACTGATGTCTGTCACCCCCACTTGACTCTTGGGCAAAGCCAGTGAAGGGTCTGTCTCCTTATCATTGTAGGCTCTGGTTATGTTAATCTCCAGAAGCTCCATCCAGCCTACGAAGATTTTGGCTTTATTTTATATTTACAGGCTTAATTTTAATGATGTAATATTAGTAAATAAAATTGGAAAAGCTACTTGCTTGAAAAAGTGTAAAGTGGGGTGGTTTTGGATCAATGGACTTACACATTGCATAACAGCACCTGCAGCTGTTCAGGAGTTTGGAAGTCAAGCAGTCAGATAAAAATTCCAGGTGTTATCTGAAAAAGATATTTGTTTGATGACAGTGCAGTTGTCTGATAATGTAAATGATCCAAGGTGATGTAAGAGCATCCAAAGCTAAGTAACACAGGCCTGTACAGTAATACAGTAAAGCCTCCCTTGCTGGAATTTTAAGCTGTGTTACATTGGCTTGGATTCTGAATTGTGGAATCTCTCTGATTTGGGTCCAAGTCAGTTTTTTTTTTCCACACCTAATCAGTTCCTACAGTTAAACCAGACACTCGTGTTACGAAAAAAAAAATTCTTGCCTGCTTTTTTTGATGTGTTCTGGGTTTTCTATTCTCTTAAAACCTGTGATTTTGTTGGTTAAAGGCTGTCATCAACAGTACGATTTTTTAGTGACAATTTGCACAACTGAGTTCTCGGCCTCCTGCTGAGACATTGACTGGTAGCAAAAAAAGTAGAATTTCCCTCCCCAGGCTTCAGAAATGCTTGTCAGAAAACAAGTGGTGGATTTGTACCCTCTGGAGTATGATTATTTTCCTTCTTTTCCATTTTCATTTCTTTATCTACTTTCTTCACCTCACAGCTCTAGTTATGATTGTGGTCTCTTTTCACCCCCCTGACAATTTCTAAATTTTTCTCTTCTCATGCTCAGTCTAATACTTTTTGTTCTTGGTCTAATTCCTACACTAGTGCTGGAGTTATTGTACACAGAATTTTTTTAAAAAAAAGAAATTCCAAAGTATAAAAAATAGTCATCTGCAGCACTACCTTTCCTGTGAGACTCTTGCAGTAGACAAGTATTCAGGGAGAATGCTATTTTGTGATTACTAAAACCCGTGTTAAGAAAGGATGTGCTTATTCTGTGGCTAAAATATTTATGATGCCACGAGTTTTCTGTCTTCTGCTGGATTTAGTTCAATACAGATGGGCCATGTATTTCACAGAAATGGTTTTGTTAAACCTTAGCCTCATTTATTAGTAAGAGTAATTAGAAGACACCAATACTTTGCGTGGAATCTGGGTCAAGGTTGATCTCTGGAAAATTCAGCATGAGTCTTGCTTTATGTTTTGGTGAGTCCTGCTTTTATAAAATCCCAGTTGATCTCCTTTCCTCTCCTTAGCATAAAATAGCTTACTTACTAACAATAACAGTTCTTAAGTAGTATGTTAATGCTGTTATTAATGATAGTCAGTTTTTTGTAGTAATGTGAATTTCTGGATTTGTTAGTGCGTAGGGAGATTGAGACCCTGAATGAGCGCTTGGCAGGTGAAGGACAGACAATTGATGGTGCTGAACTGAGCAAAGGACAACTGAAAACAAAAGGTAAGAGAGCCATAAAGAATCTTAAACCAGTATTTTTGAATTCACTCTTTGTACTTCATTGACCAAAACATAGAATGTTACTGAAAGGAATTAATGCCAGTTACTTATACAAACAAGCTAATGCTGTATTTGAAATATCTTCCTTTGAATTTATTTGTCTCAACAGCCAGTCATAGTACCAGTCAGCTTTCTCAGAAATTAAAGACAACTTACAAGGCATCTACTAGCAAGGTATGAGACAACTTGAATCTCTACTCATCCCTGCGTACTCATGAGACTAACATGACTGTCTTTTAAGTTGTAAATTGTGGTTTCTTTAAGCTGGATAGTGCTGGTCTGTAAGTAAATCTGCCTCCTGAGGAGCAGTATGTTTATCTTGGATTTATCAATGAACCACTACTTCAACCATACCATATGATATTGTTACAATAATTACTCACCTTTTTTGAAGAAGGGACGTTGGAGGGGCAGAGTGTGCACATGTGTATGTGGGAGTGCTGTTTTGTAAATGGAACTAAAAGAATAATTCTGTTTCTGAGGGAAATAGGGAACTTGCTAGTGGATTTCTGAATAAAGATTTGGGTATTGCAGTTGAAATGGGGATTTAAGTAGGTGCCTCTGTGTACTATTACAAATTTCTCTTTTAAAATAATTTTTATTTTTAGCTATGAGACTAGAACAATTTGTTTCCTTTATATTGCAAGCCTTGCTCATCAGTAGTTAGTGATCTTTTTTTTTGCTTCGTGTTTTGGCACAGTTAACCTTTCTGATGCTTTAATTTTGTGCATCTGCATCAGCCTCATGTTTTTGTTTTCCTCACTCTCTCCCCTTTTTCCGTTTTTGCAGAGAGTTTACCTGCTGCTCTTTTTTCTCTATATCAGTCTCATTTAATGATACATAATTAAGGTTAAATAAAATGTGAGGAAACCACAGTGGAATCTGTTATGTGAACCAGTTGTATAGGCAGCTCTGTGGTGACCTGTAATGCAGGCTGATACGTGGTGTAGATGTCTTGGAAATACCTTCTCTTAAGTATGAAAGTTTGAGAGTAAGAATAGCATAGTGAAATAGACTGAAGCTACTGTGGTTTATTTGGTCTCCTTTTCATTTTGTTGTTTTTCAAACTTTTATTCTTGCCAATTTGATGCATAAAGGCGCCTCTTGTAAGACTTAATGACTTGCAAATTCTTTAATGAGACCACTTAAATAGTGACAACATGATATTAATAGGGGCTGTATAGTTTTGGTACACCTACTATGTAGTTACGAATTAGTACCCTCTAGTGTAGGGTTGTATTTTGTGGGTTTTTTGGTTTTGTTTACCTTTTTTGGTTTGTGGGGTTCTTTTTTTTGGGGGCTTTTATGGCAGGTGTTAAATCCTTGTCTTGCTTTACTTTCTTGCAATGTGGCACTTGTATTTTTTCCTGAGCAAGACAGGCAGACCTCATAGCCTCAGTGTGGGAAGCTGGGAAGTATGAGGTGGAGCCTCCTGGGGAACTGATATGCATGCATAGCAAAGCAGCCATGAGTAGTGGAGCGTGAAGAATGTAATACCTGAACATTGTACACATCTCTTGTATCAATTGGTAGCCAACAGATGTCTGCATGTGCTGATGTATTTCTTTTCACAACTTTGAGTCAGAATTTGCTGGGGAGTAGACAGGAGCTGAGGGAAATTATAACACTGAGACCATCTCTGTCCAGTGTGTTCTTTGAAACCTTAATGTACTCCACAGAGGTGCTTTATTTTGACCTCTCCTTCCTCCCTACACAGAAGAGTAAAAGCTGTAACTTTTTGTCTCTTGACCCATAAAGAGGCTATAGCAAAGAGTTAGGAAAGAGTATAACTTTATAACAAACCATGATTTTTCCATCTGTACCCTGACTGGATGTAGTTCCCCAATACCCTGTCTGAGGAAAAACACATTTAGAGTTTTAAGAGTTCAACAGCTTTGAAATTCTTATGGCTGTACTTTCTATGAGCATTGAATGAACAATGCTGTTTCCCAAAAGGATTGTGTTCCAAACTCACTGGGGTAGTAGATCACAAGTTTTCTCTTCAGCCCTTCCTTTATACTACTACCATACAGGGCGTTTCTTGGGTGTGCGGCTTTTTTGGATTAGTTGGGTTTTTTTGCCTGTGGAAAATTAGAAGAGACTTAAATTTTTGCAAACGAATTGTTTTGTGTAATTGCACACAACTACATTTTTCAGGTTGGCAGTGCATGTAGAATTAATTTTTTTTCCTGAAAAGACCTTCCACTATTTGCTTAATCTAATGAGGAGGCTGATCCATGACTGCTTTAATATTGGCAAAAAATACTAGGACTGGTAGAAAATACTAAAGCAATCTGTTCATTCTCTTGGGGAAAATGCTGAAGTGAACATTCTTAATTCAAGCCCTTCATATGAAATTTCCATAATGGAATAATTTTCATCGCTTAGCTATATATAAGGTTGGCAAAACTCATTCCAGAAAAGCATGGTTTTAGCAGCAAGGGCTATCCACCAGTGTCCAAATCCTGAAGAGGTAGGGTAGATTTAACACTTGGTACTTTTAAAACTAATTTTTTGTTAATGGACGAGATTCTGTAATTTAACTGCAGTTGGCTTTAGATGCAGGAATCACCATATGAAATCCATGTTTTGATATTAACAAAATGTAGAGGCTGCTGTTAATGATCCCTGGCTTATAAAAGTTGTTACAACATCAGGGAAGCATCAGTTGTTTATGCAGAGTCCTAAAATAAACTGAAATGATGTAACTTGCTCCATCCAAACTAAATTCCAGATCTCTGGTTTGTCTAGATCAGGATAAAGACTCTTAAAAGAATGTATTCATTCACGCAGTAGTTAAAAGGAATAAAACTTTTTTGACTATGTAGTTTTGCCCTCACTGCTTAAAGTCACTTCACAGGACATTCTGTTTATGAGGCACAGTGTAATGCTGCAGGACTGGTCCTGAGCTGATCAAGTTTTCATTCTTATTTCTAATGTGCCCTGTCTGTGTAAGAAACTTTGTTACAGGGTGCCTCACTCTGGTTGCCATGCAATTGTTTCAGTTTGTATTCAATTTTCACTTGTTTACATAGTAAACAATTGTTTCTCTATTAACAAATATTTTTGTAGAAGAAAGTACATAAAACTGTATCAATTTAAGAAAGAGGACAGACAAAGGTGAAACACACGCACGATGTGGTTGGTCATTTATTTGTATATCATGATCTACAGAAGTTACTTCAGAAATTTTCTGCACTACAGAGATGTCTTTTTAGCCAGTTACATGTTCTTTAAAATATTTCCTTTCCTGGCTTGGGACCTTGTTTATGTGTGTTTAGCAAAGCAGGGAGTAGTCCGGGCCCTGTCTAATTTATCCAATTACTGGTATGCGAGGTGAAGGGCAGCAAAAAAAGAAAGGAAAAAAAAGCTTGGAAAAAGTGTGTGTTGAGTAAATATCAGTATTAGGATATTTACTGTTGGAGAGTGTTCTTGAACTCTTTTCTTCTGTGTGTTAGTTAAAGACTGCTGATACCTCAAAAGGAGTTTTATATCCTTGCCATTAAATGATCAGTGAAGCCACTGTCCAGCAGTTTTGGAAATTCTGTGTTTGTTGACGGGTAGGGGATAGTTTCTCCTAGAAAACTTCTGCATGATGTTTGACTCAACATTAGAAAGACAGAATGCAAGCACAGGCTGAATTGGAAAATACCAAGTTCAGAGTTTGAGCTGAGTGCTGTATTAGTCATTTCCTGTTAGTACTTAATTCAGCTGTTCCAATTCTCAAACATGAATCCATTTAATTTAAGGACTGTATTTAATGTGAAAGTTGCATCTGTAGGATTGTGTTCAAAATTTAGGAAATTCTGCAGTATGGTTGAACTAACAGTCTTTACCATTAGCCCATTTTCTTTTCAGTGCATCTGTAATGACTGTTCCTTCTGCTGCTGTGAAACCAAAATCCATATTAGCTGATAATTTGGAATTCAAATAGGGCATTATCATTTCATCATTGGCGAGTTGACATGCTCAGGATTTGGAATGCTCTTGCAGATTTTATTTTAGCTTTAAAAACCTTTTTTGAAGTAATTTGCTTTAATGACATACTTAAGACCTTCTATTTTAATACCAGAAACTAATGGGATTTTAACCTTAGTTTATTGTATCTGAAATGTAGACTTAATTAACTTTCTGACCTTTACTAAGCTGTAGATAAGTCTTAATGTGATTTGTGTTGACGTATTTAAAAGTTTTGATTTAACTGGTCAGATACCTGCCCATAATTCCATGCTGAGGAAAACACTGATAAATTGAAGTTGTCTTTTTATTTCAGTTTAACAAAGCTTTTGAGGTAGTGTTTCTCAAAGAAGAGTTATGAGCTTCAAGACTTGTGGGGTAAAAATAGGATATTTGTAATGGTGATCTTAACTTTTTTAAGCCATCTTTTATGACTCTTGGTTTCAATTGTCTCTGGAGATGTTCACCAACTTCCCTTTATCTGAAAATGTGGAATTTCTGCAATTTGCTTCTTTTCTGTAGATGCTGAGTATTTTGAGCATTCCTACACTGTAGTGACTTGTAGTTCTACTGTTTTACTAGACTTTTCTTCCTTTTGTTTGATATTACTTATGCACATAGTAATTTGGATTTAATGAGTCTTCTCTGTTTTTCCCGTAATAGCTTCACTTTGAGGGATCATGCTTATCAAATGTTTAGATGAGTTTGACATATTTTTTAAAAGCTTCATTACACAAATAAACAGGCATATGCTCTCAGGTTGATGTTTGATTTGATTAGCTTTGTGCAGTTTTAAAGAAAAACAGCAGTGAGTCTTTTAAATTGGAATGTTTCTGGGTTTTACTAGAATTATATAATAAGTACATTTTTTTCAAAGACATTACACTGGTAGCAGGGACTGAGTTACCAGATGTACTTGTTTGGGAACAGGCAGGGGAAGTTTTAAGGTCTTTTGCTGGGTTTAGTTTTTTTCTTTTTTTTTTTTTTTTTCCATTAAAATCCTTACCCAGACTGAATGACAAATACACTTTGCACTTCTGCAACTCATTATTCCAAATAATATGGCATTATTACGTGGCATTATTACATGGCATTAAACATTAGTACAGTTTGTCTTGCATTCTGTAAAAGGGCTGCTATTAAAAAAGAAAAAAAAATAAATGAGAGGTATGTTTACATCCAAACTCACTTTCCTACCATCAGATGTCAAATTTTTGACAATAGTGATTTGTCAGAACATTAAAGAATCATGGAAAAGTTAATATCTATTTTTATTTGTGAGATAATTACTTAATCTTGGATCGATATGGAAAAAATGTTGGTGTCTCTGCTATTTCAGATTGTATCCAGTTTTAAAACTACAACATCAAGGGCAATCTGTCAACTGGTAAAGGAATATGTTGGCCACAGGGATGGTATTTGGGATGTCAGTGTCGCGAAAACTCAGCCAGTGGTGTTGGGAACTGCATCTGCTGGTAAAGTTTTGTGTTGCTTGAATATTTAGAAAATTCTGCTTAAGTGCCTAAGCTGTAGCTAATACAGATCCAAAGCGTACTTGAAAACTGAGCTTCAAACTGAAAGAGTCCTTTCAAAGAAGTTCTGTAGTTGAAAAATTCTTAAAATTGGGATTTCCTTTCCCTTGGAAGGTTCAAGCATACTTGCTGGTCTTTCTAAAGAATGTGCCAATTCACTTCCATGCAGGTCAAGCTCTCTTAGTCAGCTCTGGCATGCTGGGTGGGGTGGGTGGATGGGATGGGGAGGCCTCTGGCATGGAATTCCATATGGCTGGGTACAGAGATCCCTGCAGGCTTTCTATCCTAGCATTGTTTAGTCTTTCTTTTATAGGAGCTGTACATGTGGTCATAGTTTGCATATTCTTGTATTCTTGCATTCTGTCTTTTGCCTCGGAACACAGGGGCAGCTAAAAATCTTAATTTTCAGTCCTTTATTAGATTTATTCCTTCCACTTGAGGGGGTACAAGTACTAATGAACAACTCACTAAATCTATTATAGTCCAAAAATCAGTGTAGAGAATTGTGTAGTTTTGGAATATTATTAGGGAAATAAATCATAACCAGATAGAATCAGTCAATTTGAAGTGACATCTTTTTGAAGCTGGAACAGAATCCGAAGGTACTGACTAAACTTTAATATTTATGGACCAGAAATCTCTGCTTCTTGAACTGAACTGTTACAATTTTTATGTGCCTGCTGAGGGGGCACGTTTTGTTTTTGTGTGGGACATCTTGTCTTTGTCCTGATTTAACTTGGAAACAACCGTTCTCCAATTCAGTTTTAAGGTACTACACACTTAAATACTTAATTTTTTATTTTTGGGTGTGGCAGGATAAAGGAGTGGCATTTGGAGTGATTTCCTTTTTAAATTAATTTTTCTAGTGCTCTGCAGCGACCTGTATGCATTTGGGATTTCCATGCAGGAAGTAAATAGATTGTGCATAGAATTCCTGTTTGTAGTGACTGCCTTTTTCACCATGGAATGCTTTCTCTTTTTTTTTCTTAGTCTCACAGCTGGAGCATTATACAGAGACATGTAACCAAGTTAGGAAAAATATCAAAAGTAGAATTTGCCTTTCAACACTTGCTGCAAATTAATCTGATTAGGACAGCACCTTTACTTTTTGGGGGAGATGTGTACAATGATGAGAAAATGTTACGTTTTGTATATAAGGTGGTAGTCAAGAGTTCTGAATTTAAAATGTATTTCATATGGTATGTGCTACAGTGGAAGATAACTTGTTTGTTGAAAGGGTAAAAATGAAAAACATATGTTTTCAACTATTTACAGCTGCTTTTTAATCTTTGTAGATCACACTGCTTTGCTGTGGAGCATAGAAACAGGGAAGTGCCTTGTCAAGTATGTAGGGCATGTCGGCTCAGGTAAGATAAGGGCATGTTGTGAAAACTGGGAGCAGAGCATGGGAGGGGGAAATGTGTTTTGGCCAGCTACAGAAATGTTTATTGTGGTTTCACTTGCAGGTTTGCCAACATCATTAACAAGTCAATTGTGAAGTTCCCCTAGCTTTCATACAGAGAACGTTTTGTAATATGATTCTTTATTGGAGAGGCACATTAAGACAGTTCTGTAAATGCCAAATGAATAAACAAGTCCATATAAAGAAATTTACAGGCACAGTTACGACACTCAGAAGTTGAATGTCACAACTCATTGTGGTCTTGTGCGTGTGGAGAACAAAAGTAGCTTATATAATCAGAAATTAGCTGTCTTGCAGGATCTGTGTTATATATGGGTTAGAAACTGCAAATGCTAGGTGAATATCTTTTTGCACTTCTTTGTTTAAGATCCCATATATAATTTGCTGCAAAATATGAAGATCTTGTTTTTAAGACAATTAAATATAGGTGTTTGTCTTTCTTTATACCAGTATGAATATTGTGGAAACTGATTTTTAAACCTGTCTTTGGGTGGGGAGGTACAGTGCAGTGAGTGTTTTTGATGTTAATTTTTGGTGTCCAATTTGACAAGAACTTGATAAACTCCCTTCTGCCTCTAAATGAGTTAGAATACAGAATTTTACAGACCAAAACTGTAGAGGTTTTCCATAGCTTTAACTTGCTCTTGTGAACTGAGCACTTTGAGTCATCATACCCTGGGAAAGTGAGGAACCCAGTTATTGACCAGGATTGTTTGGTTAAATAACTCAGCACATCACTCAAACTTTGTGGCAAGGGTACAAATAGAATTAAGTCCTCTAGAACTGCTTCAGCTGTGAGTTGTACTTTTTCTTCCTGCTACATTACTTCTAGCTCCTACAGCACAAAGATAAATGCATAGAAACAACTGGTAACACGTTAATGTGTTCAGATATCTCAGGCTGTTTGCTGCATGGACCTCTAAGTTCTATAAAGTCATGTTTGAAAACTTCACTCACTTGAACTTTCATGCTGGTAGTTTTCTTTTAAAATTGCTATTGAAGTTCTAACTGGTATTTAAATAGTTGTGTTTAAACAACTGTGTTTGAACAACAACAAAAATCAATTATATTGTATATAAATTTTATATAACTATATACATCTATAAATTATAATAGAAATAATGTATTTTTTTATGTAATAAAACTTTTTTTTTGTTTGACAGTCGATTTGAAATGGTCCAAAGGTGTTGGGTGCCAGCAGCTGGTGCACCATGGAGTTAGTTCAGTTTAAGGAGTATCTTTTTAGACTCATTACACCATGCTCTCCCGACAACATATGCATCTATTTTACTTGTATGATGGATGGAAATGAGTTCTGTCTTGAATTGTATCTTATGCATTGAAATGAAATTAAGAGCTTTGTTGGTTGATAGAATTCTTGCAGGAAATCATGTTTTGATTACATATGGTTGCAGGACTGAAATCTGATTTGTGTTGCTTGTATCAGGTTTTCAGGCATTTGTTCTTGCAATGCTAAGTAACAAGCAGAATGTTGATGGTAACATACAGTAAGTTTTCATTAAATTAGAAATAATTATGAATACTTAAATTCTCTTTACAGAAGTCCAGAGTGTTATCCCCTATCAGCTTACATACTATTTGAATGTGGTTTGTTTATCCTCTCTAACATGAACCACTTGTACTAGATTCAGGAAATAACTTGCTAGAAAATGTGTAGTTGTATGTATAATCAGTTGTAGCTGCTTTTGTTGGTACTACACTTCTATTAAAAGGTTCCTACCAAAAATTGCCGAAAACTTAAGACGACTTGATTTTTCAATGCTTCTAATGATAAAATACTGTGAAAAAATTCTTTTAGTATACTAACTTAAAACTTTACTTTGTTTCATACAGTGAACTCCATAAAGTTTCATCCCACTGAGCAAGTGGCTCTTACAGGTATGTCAAGTTTTTTCATATGTTAATCTTGATGGAAAATAAGTGTAATTTGCTAATTTGTTCTGGTTGTAGCCTTTCTCCCTATTGCTTTGTCAGCATCCTTGTTGATTGAATTATTTTTATATTTGAAGGCATAACAAATCAGAGCTAGATCTTGCCATCTGTGTTTTTCATGTCATGTTGTCATTTGTGCTTGCCTGCTCCAAACCAGGCACTTAGAATCGTACATCAGGTGAATGGAATTCATGCCAGAGTACTCAAGGAATTAGTGGGTGTTATGGCAGGATTCCTCCTGATTACCTACCAAAGTTCTTGGGAATCTGGAGAGGTGCCTTCTGACCAGTGTTACTGCAATATTACAAGTAGGGTGTGAGGAAAGACCCATGGAACTACAGACCTGTTAATCCAATCTCAGTTCCTGAAAAAATCATGGAGATGATACTGGGTACTGCTGAAAGGCATTTAAAGAATAATGCAGTCATCAGGCACTGTCAACATGGGTTCACAAAGGGAAGGTCCCGTTTAATTAATCTGACATCCTTCTAGGATAAAGTCACCTGCCTAGTGGATGAAGGGAATGTGGTGGATTAAGTTTTTCAGGTTTTTAGTAAGGGTTTTGGTACTTCACAGTGTTGTTCTGGACAAGTTGTCCAGCTGTGGGATGAGCTGGTTCATGGTGTGCTGTGAGGGCAGCTGGCTGAAGGGCAGAGCTCAAAGAGTTGTAGTAAATGGGGCTGCATCTGGCTGGCCAAGGATCCCCAGTGGTGTTCCTCAGGAAACAATTTGAGGGCCAGCCCTGTTCAATAGATTTCATCAGTGACCTGGATGCAGGAGTTGAATGCATCATTAACGAGTTTATTGGTGATATCAAACTGGGAGGTGCGGCTGATTCTCGTGAGGGACAGGAGGCCTTTCAGAGGGATCCAAGTAAGTGAGAGCACTGGGTGATGATTAATGGGGTGAAATTTAACAAGTTCCAATGCCAGATGCTGCAGCTGAAACAGAGTCATGTGGAGCACAAGTATAAATTGGGAGAGGAGTGGCTGGAGAGCAGCCCTGCAGGATTAGAACATGTTTGTTCTGACCACAGCAAGGACAATCTTGAGTTTGTCCTTAGTTAATAATGAATAAGTCTATTTTAAAACAGATGGAGTTAAAATCACGTGGTACCTTCTGAGCTGTAAACTGCTACTAGTTAAGCTGAATTGTTTAGGGTAGAGGAGGAGTAGCTTCACACTTGCTATTTTGGGTTTCTCATTAAAACCAGGGTAAAAACATTTAATGGAAGAAATCATTGAATAAAGAACCTCAGTATTTTGAGAAACAGTAAATGAATATCTGGTGACATATTAAATGCCTTCTTCAAATGTTACTTACTGAGTAACTGTGAGACTTATGTTCTGATGTGTAGTATTCAAGTGCATGTTTCACTGTAGGAGTGATTAATTTGGTAGCTGCTTATGTCTTGCATAATGAGTTACTTTTGAGATGTTGAGACTTGCTTACCATAAAGTTCATAATAGCGTCTGTTAGGAAAAGATATAACTCAGACAGTATTGCTAAATGTAATATTAAAACTTGTTTTTATTCCCTTGGAAATATTCTTATTTGTTCTCTCTCTCTTTGTCTTTTTTGCTTCTCTTCCCCTGTGTAGCATCTGGAGACCAGACAGCTCACATCTGGAGATACATAATACAGTTGCCTACGCCTCAGCCAACTGCAGACTGCAATGTAAGCAATCAGCTTGCTGCAACTAAACTAATTGCACAGCAATTTAATCAGATACAGGTTTTATGATACGACTGAATGTTAAATTTACACATAATTAAAAAATTACACGATTTCAGGACTGCCAAAGGTGGGATTTTAAGGTTTTAGTTTATCATCTGCGTTTCAGCTTTTCTTTGAAAATAGACTCCCTTCACGTTTTCAAAGGCATTTGGTGCAGAATAGAATTTACAACTTCAAGTAGATAAATTGACTTTTTGTTCAAGGTAGTAACTGTGTAAATGAACTGTAAAATGAACAGTCAAATAACTTATTTTTTGTAATAATGAAGTTCTTTTTAAACTGGTTAAATTTTTGTAGCGTAACTTACTGAGGCACCTGTATTAGCTATAGTTGCTGTGGATTGAAACCTGATGGTAAAGACTTGTAATTTTGGCATTTATTTAATTGAGTCTTTATTGATTTCTAATCAAGCATTGCCAGCACTCAACACACTGTCTGATTTTGTTGTCCCCAGGCCTTTATTTAGTCAGTATTTACTCTAGTCTGTCAAATGCTTATTTTGCTTAAAAGCACCCTTACTAAATTGTGAAGAAAACATAGTTTATAGCATGAGCTTCTCAGTAGACTAAGTAGGGGCAAGAGTTGACTGTATAATATGGGATAGATTTCTGAATGGAAAATGTTTGATTCAGTTTATTTGATTTGGCATTTCCACTTTGAAAGAAAATACAAATGTTATCTTTTCTACCCCCAAGTAACATAAAAGAAAGATGTTTTTGTCTTTTGTAAGTGTAAAAGAAGTTCAGAGAATTATGTTTAATGATGAGCAAAAGAATTTGTGTCCAGTTTACATCAGCACTGCAAGATGACTGTGTATTGATCAACAGACAAATATTGTTGTAATGATTTGATTTTTAATGGATAAAAATATGTCTGTAAATTATTGTCTTCCCAAAGATTAACATAGTGTCCTGTTAGATGCTTCCTACCTTGAAAAATTGAAAGGAGAAAAGTCCCGTGATAATGTGCTGCAGTGAAACTCTAGGGTAATACACTTAGCATATAGTAAATGGGACTGATGCTCAGAGCTAAAGAGTTTGGAGCAGATTTTAAAATGAAGTAGAAACATAGAATCATTTAGATTGGAAAAATCTCTTAAGATCATCAAGTCCAGGTGTTAACCCAACACTGTTACAGCCCTCCACTAAACCATGTCCTTATGGGCAACATCTACACACACATCTTTTAAATACCTCCAGGGATGTTGATTTCACCACTTCCCTGGGTAGCCTGTTCCAAGGCTTGATAACCCTTTTGGTGAAGAAATTTTTCCTACTATCCAGTCTAAACATCCCCTGGTGCAACTTGAGGACACTTCCTCTTGTCCTATCACTTGTTCCTTGGGAGAAGAGACTGACACTCACCTGGCTGCACCTTCCTTTCAGGAAGTTGTAGAGAGCAATGAGGTCTCCCCTGAGCTTCCTTTTCTCCAGGCTGAACAACTCCAGTTCTCTCAGCTGCACATCAGCAAGTTGTTAAAAGGAGTTATTAAGACTGTATTTAACTTAATGGTTATATTCCTTCAACTAAGTTTGTGATAGTGAGTACTGGAATAGGCTGGGTGCAGCAGAGTTAGTTTACCCACATTCCCATTAAGGGGACTGGGAAGCATTTACACTGCAAAATCTAACTTAGAGACATTCCTTTCCTTTTATTCTATATCTTTTTTTCTCTTGCATTTTACAGCAAGTGTCTGGAGAAGATGAAGTTGAAATCTCAGATAAAGATGAACCTGATGGAGATGGAGATGGTTCCAGTGACTGCCCCACTGTCAGAGCCCCATTAACTTCACTGAAAAGCCATCAAGGAGTGGTCATAGCAGCTGACTGGCTTGTTGGGGGGAAGCAAGCTGTGACGGCATCGTGGGACAGGACAGCAAATCTGTATGATGTAGAGACTTCTGAACTTGTCCATTCTCTTACAGGTATTTGTTCACTTAAAAAAAAATTCAATTGGTGGTTTGTTTTTATATGAGGGATTATTTGTAGATACTAAAACATTGAGAAAAGTAAGTTGTTTCTCTGGAGCAGGATGTGTGTACCATCTGCTGCTCAGTGTCATAATAGTTTTTAAAGTTGCAGTCTTGTAAATCCCCTGAGCATGAATTTGTCTTCTTTTAACTTATGATTTAACCTATGAAAAAATAGTTGTTTAAATTGAATGTACCCAAATTTTAGTTCTTGCAAAAGGCTTTTGCTGTGTTCATGGTGTGTTAAGCAGCAATAACCTACACTACTGAATGTGAAATAAGTAGCGTGGTTTTTGCCTTCAAATACATTCCCAAACTTTTACAGCAGTAACAGGATTAAAGTTCATAATAATTGTTACTCCTTTCTGTTTGGGAAAAAGAGAAAAAGTCATCAGCATTTCATTCCAAATGTATGTGGAAATGAAAAGTCTTATTTTCATTACCTTACATGTTCTCATGTGTGATTGTAGGGCACGACCAAGAGCTCACGCATTGTTGTACACATCCCACGCAGCGTCTCGTGGTGACATCGTCACGCGACACCACCTTCCGTCTGTGGGATTTCAGAGATCCTTCTATCCATTCTGTGAATGTCTTTCAGGGCCACACAGAGTAAGTGACAGCTCTTTCACAGGTTTTCACAAGTTCAAAAAGTTGCAAATCTGCCCAGAACTGTTCCTGTGCACTTTTTGAGGTACTGAGTTCATTCCTGTTTTGTGAGACTGAGTTTTACAGAAATCCCCAATTGTCCTCCGTCAAATGTAGCACAGCAGTAAATAATTTCTAAAACAGCAGCCAGGGCTCTTGGTGTGCTATTGCTCATATGGTAAGTCTTGATAAAAATTGTTACAATTAAAGGTGATTTAAGGTATGAGGTTCTTTCTGGCATTGGTTATCCTTGCAGTTTGGGGTTATTGCTATAATGCAGTGGATCAAGCAGATTGCTTCTGCTTGTCTTAATACTCTACTGTGAAGTAAAGGTTACTCCTTTGAAACCAGTGGATAGAAAAGGATTAATTTTTACTCTTAGAAGCTTCTAATTTTTACATAAAATAAGAAATAAAAGTACAGGCACCGACTGCCATGTTCTGTCAAAACAGTGATTCTGATGTAATATTTTTAGTTACCAATTTAGGCTTAATATTGTTACACTTACTACTATCCAACGTGGACAAATGTAGTCCTGAGAATCTGTGTTCTGGTGTTTACTTCACTTTCTGGTTTTTGGAGCTCTGATACATGGAAAATGCAGGTGGAACTTGGAAATACTTTACCCAAGGAAGCAAATATTTTCTTGACTTGTGAATGTTTGAACTTGACTGTTTCAGAAAAAATTTCACCTCCCTTCTTCAGAATAAAAGATTGTTAATCCTAGCTCAAAATACAAACTTCAAGTGTTTATTCACATTTCTGTTTTTTGTTAATTGTGTAATTTACATTATAACTGAGTTTCAATACCCTCTTTTTAATTTTCTCTGCTATTGGCTAGCCTATATATAAAATAAAACCTCCTTCACCCCCTCTGCCCTGCACTCCTGAGCTTGACAAATTACTTGGTGCTTCACAATCATCCTGTCTCAGTGGCCATCTTCTCCTGATAGAGCAGTAAGCTTGATTTTGTGGCCTGCATCCTAGAATTGTTTCATCTAATCAATTTTGTATTCTCCTGTCACATTTCCTAGAGTGTTGTATAAAGTTGGAAGGTTTTGTATCCATTGGCGCTTGCATTTTTCCCCAGGCTGATTAACTGCTTTGTCTCAGGATGTTTTTTTAGAGAAATGACCAACATTTGTGTTTTCCCATATATTTGCCAAGACCAAATGATGTTGATCTTGGGTGATGGTGCGTACTGTAAAAACTTAGCTGGTGTTTTGTCTTCTATTGCTGAGACCTGTAAACTAGCAGGGAGTTTATTTTTTAAAAATGGAATAGACCTTGTGCAACCTCTTCAGTCACTCTTACGCCAGCTTTTAATCGTCTTCATATTTGTGTTTGTCTGCTGTATCAACTGTCTCTGTTTTGTACTTTGAATGTATGAGTTTTTAGTATTGACATAGGCTTTTTCACCAAACACACCCTAAATTTGACGGTCTCAAAACTGATTTTACTTTTCAGTGGCCAGGGCTGCTGAGGTCTTTCATTTGTGGAAGGGGTAATTCTGTTACAGAAGGTGTTTCACTGACGAGCGCAGACAGAGCAGAGATGGGGGGTTGATATTTTTGCAGTTGAGACATACTTTGAGGAATTTAGTTTTTGTTCTCTTATTGTACTGCCTGCTGTTAAAATATTTTTAAATTACCCTCTAATCAACACTGCAACAATCTCTTCACATTAAGCAGCATAGAAGAAACTCTTCTATTTTTTTTTTTTTTGCTTTTCTGAATGTCTGTTTGAATAATTTGCCAAGTATTTAATATTTTGATAGGCCTTTGGCATCAGTTCTGTAAATTGGATGTTGCAGTTGTTAATACTGATGATTTAAAGTCCTCAACCATAAGTTTTAACACCCTCTGGCTGAATAGTACCTGATGAGTCTGGCGGTCACAGAGCAGCTATTTTTTCACCAGATCAACTCCTAATGCGCTATGCCAACAGAATTAGATGGCAAACATCTCAATCGTGAGGCCGGCGTTCGGGGTGTGCTGTGCCCAAACCTCCTTCCATCCGACCCCTTCCTCCCGGCGCGGCGTCCGCGCCTCCGCCGCTCACCAGCAGGTGGCAGCACGGCGCCGCGGCGAGCGCCCGGCCCGGCTCGCGGCAGCGGTGCGATCTCAGCTTCCTTTAATTAGCCTTAATGAGCGACACTGAAGGTGTACTCGCAATGGCTCATTATCGTGTGAAAACTAAAGCTGATGCTGATGTGTTCAGAGACTAAAAAATCCTGTTATAGACAGAGTAGATAAAGCTGTTATAGAGTTAATTGATGTCAAAAAATGAAGCAGGACAGTGCATTGTCCTGTATGTCAAAGTGATGGTATGTCATCGTCTATGAGAGATTATTTGTATCTTAAGTGGACTAAGAAATCACCTATCATTTTGGTGTCCTGAACATAGCTTTATTAAAAGCAGAGTGTTTCTTATCATTTACTACTAAGGCAGTTTAAGAAAATAGATTCTCTTCCAGTAAGGCCAGAAGGAATCGTTGTGATGAACCTGTCTTGAGCTGCCTGCATTGATGACTGTTTTGCATTAAGAGGTAATTTTAGAATTGCCAACTGTATGTTAGGTTGTTCCAATTGTAAGGATTTTAACTTATCTCTTGGCAAATCTTACACGTTGCTTGTTGCAGTGTTTAATTAACTTCCCTGTTAACCTTCTTGTGCCTCCCTAGTCTGTCTAGCTTCAAATTAATCTTTTGTTTTTTTATCTTCAAGACCTTTGTTTCCTATGTTAATTATAGAAGTTTCCTGTATTTTCTTCTTGTATTTTCTGCTATTATTTACAAGTTACCTATTTTGCCTCAAAGTTTGTTTCTAAGTATATTTTGACATTTATAGACTAAGTATAGTGCATTGATAGTACTTTTGCCCTTCAAGCCTGCATTCAGCTGCGGTCTTTTTCGAAGTTGTATCTTCCTATGGAAGTTTTCAGTTCTGTAAATATTACTTGTTTACATTTTGCATATATATATATGTGTGTGTGTGTGTATAAATATGACTGTTTCAGTTCAATTAATGACTTATTTGCCTGTGCCCTGCTCACATAGTGGTAGAAGTATCTTGTCACTGTTTTAGATTTGCCATGCCCCCAGTTCATCTCACTTACTTATTCTTTACTGATGAAAAAAATATGAAATGATGGGGACATAAGACTGATGCTTGGTTAAATATAAATATTTTATTTATTGTCTAGTTCTGTATGTGCACCAATAGGAATTTCTCTTACTAGTGCTGTGAATCCCCAGTCACATCTCCATAAGAAGAGTTTAACAGAGCCCTGGGAAAAGATTACATTTGTGTTATAATCCAGACACTAACTTGTGGCCTGTTAACTAAATTGATTTTCTGAGTTAAAGTCTCCAAAAATCATACTGGTGACTCATATTCCAATATCTTTTTTCCAGCAGATACTGCTTTGAAATACATGATTGATAATAACAGCTCTCCTCCCATTGAGAAATTATTCACTTTAGAGTTTATTGATTAGAGCTCTTCAAACTGAACTAAGGTTTTGTTCTGTGGAGTAAAATGGTTCTGGCATCTACATGGCAGTTTTCATTCCACTTCACTTGTGCTTTCCTTTGCTGCCACCTGCACAGCCCATCTTGTCCCAGCTGTGAAGGCCTTGCTTTTCCCAGCATGGTGGCCTAGCTGAGTAACTCTGGTGCTGACATGCTCTTGAATATCTGCTTGATGAGTTTTTCTGTCCCTTTAAGCACTCTGCATATGCTGGGGTGTGTCTTGATGTGCAGAGCCTTCTAAAATGTTAATGCTGGAAATGTTTACCATTTGTAGCTTTAAAATAAAAAAAAAATCTTAGTTTAAACAGGTCTAGCCTGCACTTTACAGTTTTTATACATTTGTTCTGACAGTTTAGTAACACAGGAAATGAATTGATCCCCTATGGGCAACAAAATGTTTATTAGCTAGTGGATTCATATACAGCGTTTAAACTACAGCTTTTGGTATACATTTGAAGTATATTGATACTTATATGCAGCTGAAAAATTACTTGGTAAATAATAAAGGGGTTTGTTTTCTTTAGTGACTGTCAGAGGTACACAGTGGGCAGGGACATCGCTCTTGAAATGCTTGAAAAAAAATATGCAGGGCTTCCATGTCTGTACTTGCAAATACCATCCTTCAAAGAATAAAGTGATGTCTTCAGAAGCAGCTTTGGGTTGCTATCCTTAAGTGAATATACTTTGTTAAGGCTTTTTGGTTGTTTAGTATATAGTTATGCACCACCTTGCCATGTCAATGAAATGCATTTTCAGCTTTAAAAATCCCCATAAATTGGAGTGGTCACTTTTGTCCTAGCCCAAAAAAATTACAAAATTTCTTTACTGCTTTTCTGACTTACTGATCTTTGTGGCTAGATTTTGCCAGTGCATCAAGCATGAATGTGTGTTGGCTGTGGAATCTGTGTCTGTGTGTTACTTTCTGGGCAAACTCAGGAAAAAAATTCCTGATCATGGATCTTACGTTATTTCTTACAAAGAGCTTATAACTCTTTTGGACTGCAGCATATTCCATCTCCTTTCACTCTGCTTGTGTGGCTCTAAGAGACCAGAAGGGAAAGTTCCTGTTCATTTGCTGCCTGTATGTCTCTGAATGTGCTGCTGACTGATGAGTTGTGCTTCATCCTGAGAACTTCGAAATTAGAGAATTGCAAATATGTCTTGTTTCAATTTTGTGTTTTCCAATTCCTATGCTTGCTGAAGAATCTGCATTAAAAAAATATAAAAATTACTAAGCAGCTGCTGATTAGGATGCTGGGCTGAATTCTGACATTTAGTGAATTGAGAGTTAATGTCAAAATGGCATTCTCTTACAAGAGACTAGTAATTGCTTTAGTTTTTGTGGACACTTGGGTTTGCCAAGGTCATCTGGCTTTCTCAGATTCTTGGGTCTGCAAGATTTAGTTCTCATGTTTTATTTGTGTCTGTCTTGAGTATATTGTTCTTGAAAGAGCAAGTTGTGGCGGGGGGAGAAGTGCCTTTTCTCCAGGCAATGATGTCATTAGACATCCCTGTTGGGAAGCAGTCTTATTCTAGATATGCCCAATATTGCAAGGTCACTGCTACGTGTTCTTATTCAACCACACTTTCTTGGTGAAGTTAGAGCATGTGTAGATGTAGTCCTAAAAATGCAGGCTTTGCACCTTTGACTAAATCTGTGCTTGGGCTTTTAGTTAAAACCTTTTGTGCCAAACAAAATGTAACAAGTTGGATGTTATCAGTGGTGTTTGATCAGTCTAACACATCTGTTCTTTTCAAGATAGTCCTGTTCTTGCTTCAGTTATTAATGACTTCAGTGTTGCTTTGTCTACCATTTTTCTGTTGTTTCTCATCAAAGAATGCCTTAGGCATTCCTCATGTGTGGATATCTCAATCTAGCTTCTGTAAGAAATGCAAAATTTTTTGTGATGAAACATTCAGTTTTCTCCCCAAGCCTCACTGATTAGCTAGATGGTTCTGATATTGCTGTTAATATTCCTACCTTGTTTTGTCTGCTGAGGGACTTTTTTCCTCTTGCATTTCATTGAGGAAAAGGCTCCAAACTTGCATTTCACACACTGTTCTGATCCTACATTTGCGTGTTGAATATTCTTTAAATGAAGATTATGGCCTGGGCTTGAAGCTCTAGGGTTAGCTTTTTTGAAATGCTTCTAGTGCTTCTGAACATTTTTACAAAACCTTTTGGTTTACATTTACTACATAGATTAACAGAGCATGATAAGAATTTGGTGGTTTTCTTAGACTTGTTAGCAGCTTTAATAACTGATAGCTCAGGGATCCAGCTTTGAATATGCCTCACTTCCCATGCCGAGTGCTTCTTCATAGATCTGTTTCAGGATAGACTAGGGCCAGCACATTTTACATGCCTTCAGCCCATCCAAGTTACCACTCCTTGCTCTCTTGCACCGCTTGATTATCCCAGTTTTCTCTTCTAACATTCCCCCAACCTGATACTGGCATGGAGTTATCAAAGTGCCACTCTCTACAGCTCCCTGAAAGGAGGTTGTAGCCAGGTCAGTCTTTTCTCCCAGGCAGGCAGTGACAGGTCTCAGGCTGCTAGGGGAGGTTTAGGTTGGACATCAGGAGGAATTTCTTCACAGAAAGGGTGATTAGACATTGGAATGTGCTGCCCAGGGAGGTGGTGGAGTCGTGGTCCCTGGAGGTGTTTAAGGCAAGACTGAACGTGGCACTCAGTGTCTGGTTGACACGGTGGTGTTCAATTGTAGGTTGGACTCGATGACCTCAGAGGTCTTTTCTGACCTGATTGACTCTGTGATTCTGTAATTCCTTCATGATTTGTTCTTATCGTTTCTTAAGTTGGAGAAAAAAACCTGCTATCTGGAGACAAATCCACAGACAGACTTTGGGAATTATGTGGAATTATGTGTGTAGCTCTTCCTGGAATCGAGTGCTTTCAGCAATTCTGAAACCTCAGATATGGAGGTACTGGTGCGCTCCTTACCTGGGCCTCCTGTGGCCAGTGCCATCTCCTGTTGAGATGGGCAGTGGGGTTGTCCACATCTGGAGGTTTTAAACACAGTTCTTGACTTCTCCTCAGGCTGCAGGCTGCTTGATGTGGGGATATGCTTTGTTCCCCTAAAACAAAGGAAACTTGTGCAGAAAATATGATACCAAATTGAGCTTCCTTTAGGTTTTGTTTCTCAATTTTACTTCTTAAAATGAGAGGCGTATTTGAGCCCTCAAATTTTGCTGCTTGCATGCAACTGTAGGTAATTGTATGTATTCAAGTTACCTTGAATAAATTTATCTGAAAGCTCTGGTTTAGTCTATTTTTGCCCCCCCCACAGATTTATACATGTAGATGCGTGTTTAAGGCCATGAAAATGTGTTGACTCCCAGTTCGATGGTAAACCCCAGTTTAGGTTGAAAATCAATATGGAAAGAGCAGTGTTAACTTCTTTTTTGGTGCATTGCCAGTGAGAGTTCTACATCAGCATTTCATGGTCCAACATTTTCAACGTTTTTTCTTTCCCCCCCTTCCCCTATGTGTGAAATTTCAGCAGATTGTTATGCAAAGCAGTTTTGTGTCTCAGTGTGACTGGGGAGACAGCTGTTCGGCCTAATGAGGAGTGCGAGCACCACAGCATTTCTGGTGATTGAGACCCACGGAGGGAGCAGGATGTTCGAGGCCAGGCAGTGGTGTGTGGTGAGGAAGTGCCACGCTGTCAGCTGGAAGTACACGCTCGGCTGCTCCCTATGACAAGATAAATGAGTTTTGCTGGGGTTTGGCGGGGGCTGGAGCTTTTTTGGAGAATAGTTGTAGCACACCAAATTCCCTGTGGGACCCACAGTTTGAAGTGTCATAAGACTGCTTCCTCTTTGCTTGTTTCTTTTTTTTTCTTCTTTAATGTCCTACAATACCTGTCATCTTTTTGAGTTATTAAAAATCTAATGTCTTCTAGCATTCAATTAACATGGGGGCTGATGATCTTTTGTTGACGCTTTTTATTGATTTAGCCAAGGGGTTGCTAACCAGAGTTTTATCTGGGTTAGAACAAACCGAAGACTAATACAAACAAAAATTAAATCTAGCCACATGAAAATAGAGGAAAAAGGCTTTTTTTAATTTTTGTGATATGGATGGGGTTATGGAGGCAATACTCTTGAATGGTTATTTGTTTATTGGCTGCTTCTGTTAACTTCTTTCTTCCCACAGACTTTGCATCCCTTTCTTCCTTCTCACCATTCCCCTTTGTTGGGCTGAAATCCTGGTTTAGTTAATAAGTAGGAAGTGGCCTTTCTTCTTGTTACTATTTTGTTTTAATTAAAAAACCAAATAAACACAAAACCAAGAAAAAAAATTGCTGAGATGCATCTGTCATGTTAAGAGATGCCCCAGTAGGAGTATCAGAGGACACAGAATGTAATTTGTACTGCATAAGATCTACGAATGCAGCACTTGCTCATGTTTTAAGTCAGTAATGTTGAGCATGTTTTTGAATTTAGATGCATATGATTTTTATAACATGAACTCATTATGTTCCACTTTAAAATAAAAACAAAATCAAGAACCCACTTTGTCTTTACTCAGATAAGTGTAAGTGCTTATAACCCTCCCCAGAGTTGTGAGGTTTGTGAGAATGGTACTGTTTTGGCCTTTCTGGACTGTGTTGTTAAGTTACTTAAAACTTCAGGCCTTGCAGTCCTATTTTGAAAATGAGATGTCTTTGAGAATTGAATTGAGTGTTTCCCTTAGAAGAGTCTATGCTTCATTTTTGTAAAAGCACAGGGAATGTTATGCAGACATCCATATACTGTTTGCTTTGGAAGTGGGACCAAAATTCTTAGTCATAAACACTGGGTTCAGTAAGAAGTGCTTTTATATTTAGCTATTAAATTCAAAGCTTCTTATGTAAAAGATTGTTTTCACTTGCAAATAGTGCACATGCCAGCCTGCAGGGCCTTGCAGGGCCAAGCTGAGGGTGAATGGAGGGCAAAGACCACTAAGCACCTTTAAAGTTGTCACTAAAAACAGACCAGCAGCTTTCCCTTTGCCTTTCTATAATTTGCCCTCTTTCCAGAGAGCTACAGAAGAATTTCATTGCATTTTTATTTTACAAACTTTTGCTTGGTGTACCCAGTAAAATCTAAACAGTTAAGCTGAAAAGAGTAAGTTAAGCTGGAAAGGATTTTGTTATCTTTTGAGAGTCTTTGGAGGAGCAGGAAGGATTGAGCTAACCTGGGGTTGGCATTCTGTTTTCCTGGCAATAGTTTTGAATGTTTTCATTTAAAAATGATAAATCTAAGGATTAGAGAACCTTATGTGGTCAAAGAAACTTAACCATGTTTGAAAGTGATAAATGATAAAGCAAAGCCAATATGAGATCAAAGAAGCTGGAAAGCTCTTTAAAGTTTTGGAAAAAAGCACTCAAAAGTGGAGGGTTATTTTAAGACAGTTTCATAACGTATTCCAGCTGTAATTGGAATAAAATGTATGATGGGAAAAGAGATCAGATTTGTTTGTTGGCAGCAGAATACTAAAGCGCAGTATATTTATTCACCTGGAGATTTTCTATGACTTGAATTCCTTATGCTGTTGTGTGCTAGGAAGTCTCCCAATGTGTGTGGAAATTAAGGAGATTGAATAGAGAATTTTAAACTTATAAACATTGCTTCAAATGTGTTGCAGCAGTATAGAGATTAGTAAAAGCCTGAAATTTTTTTCTGAGCTTCTTTGTGTAAAGAACTAGTGAGAAGTGCAGATGCTGATAAATTTAAAGGAGTTTGGGCTGGTAGGAGAGGAGTTTGGTGGTAAGAACATGCCAGCTGTATTGTGCAGCAGCTTGACTGCATGAGTGAGTTTTCTTCCCAAATAAGAAGGTGCCTGATGAAAGAGACTCAGCAGTTGTGGCCTTCATGTATGTTTTAACTTTTTGACTTTTTGTTCATAAAGTCCACAAGATTAGTCAAAGACCTCTTGGTTCTTTCTGTAATCATCTCCCTGGTGGCTTAGCTGCAGTCTAATAATGTGTTAGGAAACTTGGTATCATGAATAAAGTGGGCCTTCATCCTAATTAAAACTTAATTTGGTGTCAATTTAAATTAAGAGGCTTGCATAAACTGGTCCATTGTGACCTGGCTTGTGCTAATCTTAATCAGCAGCTTGGATAGGACATGAATTCAAATTCCTGCAGAACAACTAAAGTGACAGTAACAACTGACAACTTAAATTAAAATTACTAAATTCTAAGAAATTGATGTGCATGACCCAAGTTACAAGATAGGTCACTAAATCAAACCTGTAGAAACAGAATTGAGAAGCCTTCCCTAATGATTGTAAGGAGAGACAAAAATGCTTTGTTAGTACATTATGTGGGCAGAAAATAACTGTCTTTGAGTTGGGAATTCACACAATTACAATGAAAATTGTAGTACAAAACCTTTTAATTGGTTAATATGAAATAAAGGTAAAATATTTAAAAATAATCATAGAATCATCATGAAAATTGTTTGTTTGAGCCCAGTATATTGATGATATACTGTTACCTGAAGCTGTAAAATACGAAGATAATAAAATTCTAAAATAAAGTTCTTTATAAAATAGCTTCTGGAAGTAATATGTTGCACTTTCAATTGCTAGAAATATTCTCATGAGTCTTTCTCTGACTGCCCTTGTGCATTTCTAGGCATAGTAGGTAAAATTTGAAGAACTGTATGCTTGTACCTCTTACTACTACTTGCCATTTTTTATCTCTCAGACCTTAGCTGCTTGTAAAACAGGACTAGAAATCACAATTAGAGATTGTTAGATTGCTGTAGCTATTGGTAGTGGAGCTGTACTGGAGACTCTGTGTGTGGATTACAGCATGTTCATGTGTGTGTACAGAATAGCTTTAGCTACATCTCAGGTGTTTGGGACCTCCTCAGTATCTGTGCAGTGAATGAAAACATCTGGGATAGTTCTACAGAAATCTTTGGATGGAAAGAAAAGCTTGGTTGCTGATCTCAAATCACTTAAGAAGAAGATCTGTACTCTATGCTGCTAATTCAGTTGGGTTGTGGGATAAACCTGCTGGACATTAGTGCAGAGCTTCAAAAGTGAATTCAGGTTTCAAGACCGGGCCTGTTTAGCTTGTGTCAGAATCAGTGGAATATGAAAGATGCTTCCAGAATGAGTCTCTGCTGTTGGGCTGCTTCTCTTAGCACTTGGGCCAGTAAAGCCCCCTTCCCCTTAAGTGTCATAGCTTCTTGTAAGTATATTTTTTTATTCAAAAATAACTGCTTGGAATTTTAAAATTTCAGATTACTCTGCTTAAACAAACAAACAAAAAAGACAAGCTACATGAAGTTTAGAGTTTGACATCTTTGTATTTACTCCTGGTTGTTTAGCACTGTGACATCTGCAGTTTTCACTGTGGGAGACAATGTTGTTTCTGGTAGTGATGACCGTACAGTAAAAGTCTGGGATCTGAAAAACATGAGGTCTCCTATTGCAACAATCCGCACAGATTCTGCAGTCAACAGGTAAGCAGATCTCTGACTTACTGCTTTGCTTAATTCATGCTTTGTTAATTAATTATTAATTTCTTTCACAAGTGGGAATGGTTTTAAGCTGTGCTACAGAGGTTTAGACTGGACATTTCTTTCCTGAGAAGGTGGTCAAATCCTGGAACAGGCTGTCTAGAGAGGTGGTTGATACACCAAGCCTTCCAGTATTTAAGAGGTATTTGGACAATGCCCTTAATAACATGCTTTAAGCTTTGGTCAGCCCTGAATTGGTCAGGTAGTTGGACTGGATGATTGTTGCAGGTCCCTTTCAACTGAAATAGTCTATTCTATTAATTCACTGAATATACATTTATTTTTTGTCCCTGACATTAAAGTTGAGATTTATAAGAATTTGAAAAAGGTTTGAAATGGTTTTATAAAGTGCAGGTGTGATCAACATTAATTTTTAGTAAGTACATTACTTTTAAGAAATTTTCTATAAGAAAATGCAGATGTTAAGGCTATTTGAGGATCTAGTACAATAGAAAATACCTTAATGGTTGTATATTTTTTCCTCTTTCCATTTGTGAATTCTCGACAGGAAAAATTCAGCTGCCTCCCTTCCCGTGAGCTTAAATTTGTGCTGTCAGTTTCTATTTGCCAGGCTCGTTGTTTCCTACACAGCCTCCTTTTGTGCCTTCTCTGCAGGATTAACGTGTGCGTTGGCCAGAGGATCATCGCCCTTCCCCACGACAACCGGCAGGTTCGACTGTTCGACATGTCAGGGGTGCGGCTGGCGCGGCTCCCTCGCAGCAACAGACAGGTACCTGCAGAGCTGAGCTAAAAGCTGAGCAAATGCTGAGCGGCACTCATCTGAATAAATATGCTGCTAGTTATTGAAAATAACCAACAGGCCAATATGAAACACACTAAACTTTTTTATTGGAGTTGGAAATGGTGTTTCAAATGAATATCATAATTTTTCCCCTTACTGAAGTGAGACACATATCTGCCTTCTCTATGCAATTGAAAAAGTGTGTAAAAGCATTTCAGAGGTGTTTTAATGTCTCAGTGTGAATTGTGTCAGAAAAACACCTCACTGTGAGATTTAACGGTGATTTTCTCATGGTGTTTTTTTTAAATTTTTTTCTTTTTTTTTTTTTTTAAATTTTAATTACGCAGTGTCGAATTGGTTTATATATTCGAAGCTGGTTGGGGCTCTGAGTAATCTGGTGTAGTGGAAAGTGTCCCTGCCCATGGCAGGAAGGTTGGAACCAGATGATCTTTAAGGTCCCTTCCAACCCAAACCATTCTGTCATTCTGTGACATAGAAACACAGAGGGAAAAAGTGAGGGTCAGTTTTGTGAACTCATCTTGTATGATTTGGTGATAAATTTAAATTTGTTTCTTCTGTGCTTATTCACATACATTCTAGATACATCCTACCATGTAATAAACCGTCCTTGCCGCAGCAAGTTTTGTGCATTTGTGGCACTATTTGGCATGGCAAGCATCACTAATGGAGCAAATCGGACTAAGTGAAATTAATTGGATTATGTCACATAAATAGGCCTTTTTTGGGGTTGATTCAGCAATTCTTGACAGAATTTAGGAAAGAGTTCTAGGACTTTCTTAATCTCTTTTGGACTTTTTTCTAATTTAGGTGGGTTTTTAAATTTATTGTAGTCTTGAAGGGGTTTTTTTTGTGTGTGTATATTCCATTCAGGCTGATACTACTGAAATCATGACTTTTTTTTAATCTTGAATGTCGGACATTTTTGGACATTTTTGGACATTTTTGTTGCTACTGAACTATTTTCATCAGTATGACATTTTTCCTGCTGCAGTATTATCCCTCCTGAATTATGAATGATATGGATACTTAGTCTTGAGGGCTTGTTACAAAGTAATAGCAAGTAGTTCCTTATTTTAAGACTGCTTTTATAAATAAAAATGCTAAAATCAAAATTTGATTTGCTTTTGTATGGGAAATGTAACTAGATAGCAAACAGACCTTGGAAAATCCAAAAGTTTTGATGCACGGTTTTGTATGCATCTGTCCTTATGGATGCAGTGCTGATGCTAAGGAGTCACATCATTAGGAAGACTTTTACCTTGCAGATGCAGGTAACAATGACCTTTAGGATTCTCAAGGGCTGTTTGCAAAGAGTAGGCTGAGGATTGGCAGGGTTGCATTTTGAGCTGCAGCGAGCTGTTGCCCCAGCGGTTCCCAGATCCGTGTCAGTAACGGTGCTGTCTCCCGCGCTGCGGCAGGGGCACAGGAGGATGGTTTGCTGCTCCGCCTGGTGCGAGGACCATCCCATCTGCAACCTCTTCACGTGTGGATTTGACCGTCAGGCCATCGGCTGGAACATCAACATCCCTGCTTTGCTACAAGAGAAGTGAAGTGCTGAGAGAGTTTCTGCGTTTGTGTCGCCGTGGACTTCTACACCTGGGCAGACTTTTCTGAACACTGGTCTGCTGTCACTGTAAAAGCTCTTCCGTGACGGGAGACTTGAGCAAATGTTGTTCTTGTTACCACATTGTGCACAGTTTGCATGGGTTGTACAGAGAAATGTGATTTTTTAAAAATTAGTTTGTCTTGTGTATGAACTTTTCTATTTTGGCATCCACTGGTCAATATGTTCACTGTTGCGTGGAGCACATAAATGTTCATAAATTATTTAGCATTTAGTAGTTACACAGTAGGGCATTACATTTGTGACATAAATGTGAAACTTATCTAATTACTGTAGGGAGTGTATACAGTCTGTTACATTTTTCCATGACTCTACATATCTGCCTTGTGTTAAAAGGAACCTGCAGGGCTAAAACTTTGAAATGAAGTGTGAATTTCACTAGTTGTATGATTGTAAACATTTTCCTGTTTGCATCTGATTTGAATACTTTTTTTAGTGCTGCCGTATAGTGCAACTTCAACTCCATTTTTACTCCAGTTACTAGAGAAATAGTAAATTTGAGAAGGAAGATGCAAGAAACTTGTAGTGAGTATAGACTGCCAGGTTTATTTGTAATCTTTTTTGTACTTTTTATTTTGAAAAAAGAAAAGATTCATTCTGCCCTTCTTATATAAAGTGATTCTGAAACCTCATCACATTTCATATTAGCAAAAATCCAGAATATTATGATTCTAATCACTGAAATCTAGTCAAGCAAATTCTGAAGCACTTTAGTTTATAGCTATTGTTATAAACCATTTATGAAAGTTTGACTTTACCAGTGAATGTGAGCTAACCTTTGTAAGAAGGATTAATTCCTTTTGGTGATCTGCCCAGAAAGGAAATAGTTTATTTGGGGGTTGATGGTTTTGTTTATGTACCTACAGTGAGCATACTTTTAATTGTGTTCACTTCCCATATTTTTATTTTGAGCCAGCAATACAAAGTAAATAAGTACTACCTCAAAAATGAATGTCGGTCAAGATGCATCGAATCTCTCTGTAGCCTAGAAAAAAGCACCTTTGGTCTGTGGCTGAAGTACTATCTCTGACAGGAGAGGAAAGACAATCATACTGCATGTGATCCTTAAGGTAGTTAACATGTAAAGCTAGTGGAGCAATACACTAAGTCAACATCATGTGTCACTGTTCTGTTCTCAGCCATGACGGGGCGCTGCGGTCCCTGTCCTGGGACAGGGTAATTAGCAGAGCTCTCCCTTCTTTTGCCCAAATGATCCTACTCTGGTTTTGCTCCTCACCGTGTTCAGCTGGTTTTACGCTGGCCGTGGGGTGTTACTCTGCAGCTTCTGCTATCAGTAAATGCAGGTGGCAGCTGCTGTCTTGGAAAGAATGGAAAGGCTGCTTCAGAGAGACGCTTGTCTTTGGGCTAAAGGGAGATGCTGCCCCTGACATCTCACAGTATAAGATGAAGGGTGGGGGTAAGGAAGGGTGCACTCTGACAGTGGGAATCTTGGGGTTCACGGTGGCTTGGCAGGAGTATTAGGAGCTTTTTATCTCATCATCATGATTCTGTGCAACTACAGCTGTGTTCATGTCCTCTACATCACTGTTTATAATGACATTAAGACATGTGTTAGCTGGTTCTCCTGTTAACTAACATTTGTGTGGGATGGGATAATGAATGCATCAGTGAGGAACAGAAAGAAAATGGGGGTCCTAAACATAGTTTTGGACTGTAACATTAAGGAAACTCAAAATATTTAATGGAGAATATATGTAGTGTCTTTATAGTACACGTCATCAGAGTGGTTTGATCCCTTGTTTTTTTCTGTTGTGGGGTTTGGGATTGTTTTCTTGAGCTACAAGATGGACAGCTGTGCTGAAGTAATCTTGAATACTAAAACTAGTGAGGTTGCAGAAAGCAGCTGCAGAGTTTGAAGTCTTCTGGTGGTAAGAGTTAAATGATGGTGACAATGTTTATTTTCACTTTTTTTTTTTCTCCTGGGTTTTTTACTCTGGGTTAAGGCCATTTGATGTTGGGTTACAGGTTTTATTCCTTAAAAAAACAAGACTCACTTTCTTTTAGTTGGTAGTAGAGAGAACTTTACAAAGGTTTATGCTGTTTTTAAAAAAAGAGAAAAATGTCTGGCCAGTACATGGCCTGCTTGTAGGATCTGGAGCAATGGCTCTCCTTTATTACCTGCGGCAGAGGAGAAGGTCACTGGTTTTGGTCCTGCTAAACTGAAGTGTCTAAGCTTCTCTCATACATATGTAGTACAGAACCACTGGACTCTATGCAGTTTAATCATCATTGCTGCAAACTTTTTGTATCACCAGAGGGACCATCCTCTGGCACCAGGAATGGGTGATTACGTGGTTTCATTTTGAAAAGAATCAACCAAACAAGGTGCTAGAGCCACGTTCTTATGAGCAGGCTAATACTTAAATCAGCTGAACACTGAACTATCACTTAGTTTAGTTTTCTATACTGTACTGAAGGGTAAGCCAAACTGCCATTCCCCTTGAAGCAAAACATATGAGCAGGGGTAGTGAGTAATACTACATTGACTAAATATGTGGAAAACATTTCATGGCTCTAAATGTTCTAAAGAGTGTTTTTTCAGCACTGAACAATGTCCAGCATTTCATTAAATGGAGGAGAGTTGCAGTTACAGTTTCAGTATTGTGCAGAATTTCACAGAAAACTCATCACTGGGCAAAACCAAGCTTCTGTGTCTTTCTGTCAAGCAATGCACATCAATTTTCACAAAGTTTGTGTATACTTTACAGTCAGAAAGATCTGGAATGAAACATCTTATTTGTTGCCTAAATCTGTGAAAGCTACCTTTTGGGGAAAAGAATTTATAAGTTATGTGGAACCACTTTTTATTATTCTGCTAATTTGTTTTTAGATGTAAAATGTTTTTCTTCATTACAATTCAAAATACATTAAAACATTGAACAATTTTTTTTTGCAATTTGCTGTTCTTCTGTGTTGCATTAAGGTTGCATGTTGATGTCAATATTTCAATTTTTTGTAGTCAAAGGATCTTCCTATTTGCTTTCCACTCTTTTCTACTCAAAAAGTTTGTTTCTGAGGGATTGATGAGCACAGTTTGGAAGAGAAGGCCAAGTCTGTTTATTGCAGTAGGTCTTCTGTAGCACTAATGGTCACGCTGCCAGTAAAGTATCTAGACTGAAAGGGTGTTCAGGACTGTGCTTGTACTGTCTTCTCCCATTCTGTATGAAAAAAATTGTAATTGCATCTTGTTATGCAGATTATACAAAAGTTTCCATGACTTTTCACCCCACATTACAAACTGATAATTAAAATGAAATCTAAACAAGTTTTTTTTACATTTAGAATACAGCAAAAGTATTGCAAAACTACTCTGATGAGGAAAACCCACCTTTGGTTTTTCTGTAGGTTAAAGGTTGGTTGTTTGTTGCACCCATGTTCAAACCAAAGCTGTGTAGTGCTGGAATAAAACCCAAAACACTTGGTGTTGTAGAAAGCCTTGGGTTTCAGAAGCCAAGGCAGAGTCCTGGCTGGTACCTGAGTGCAGGACATTGCTTTATGTTCATCTTATTCTCCTTCTGTGTGCTTTAGGATCCCTCATTGCCACATTTGGAATTAATCAGAGTTGCTGGTGATACAGACCAAAAATAGGAGACTGGAGTTCCAAGGCAGCACAGCTGACCTAAGGGCAGGGTTGAGATAGAATGCCAAACCCTGGGCTTTAGTTGATTTTAGCTGAGGGCTTCCAAATCAGGCCTTACTGCCGACTGGCTTAAACTTAGTATTTCTAGTATTATTTTAAACCTGTGAGTAAATACCATGTACAACTAGTGGTTTCAGGAGTATGTCTGTGTTTAAACCTGAAGATGAGCTGCAGAAGAACCACTCTGTCATGCACCATAGTTTGCTCTTTAGACCAGCATAGAATTTTTATTTAATGCTCTGTTGAGACCTGAGTATGTCACTGAAAAATTACTCAGCCTTGTAATATTTTATTTTTAAGGAGTGTTGTTACCTTTTCTAATTCCCACAGGTCAGAGTTTTCTGAACATAAGTAATTTGCAGGAGCTTACAGAGGAAATCCTGTTTAATTCAGATTGTAAATCCTGGTCAAAACATACCATTAACTGGGAGAGGTGTTATACTGGAGCAGTGTGGGATTTTGTAGATGTGCTGCTTGTCAATGTCCTCAAAGTGAGAATATTCAGTACTACCATGAGGAGCCCCTCAGAGGTGTAGGGTTGAGGCTGGTGAGGGTTTGCAGCGTTGAACCCAAGTCCATAAATTAGCAGCTTGGATGCCTCATACAGGCTTGGGGAGTTTCTGGCATGGTTCAGCCGTGTAGAAGTTGGAATTCAAGCATTCAGACTTTAGGAAAATGGAAATGGTGCAAAGTGTCAGTGGTGGCATGTACAATAGAAAAGAGCTAATGTGGGGAAAAAAAAAAGTTCTGCCTCTGCCTTGAATTGTTTTGAAAATGGAAGCTTCAGCCTGGCTGGTGGCTGCTGTGCAGTGGAATTACACCACTGCATGTTAACTGTGTTGCTTGACTCTACTTGAAGCTTCATTTCCATTTGTTGGAAACTGTTACAGTTCTGCCTCCTTCCACCGAAACTTGTCATACTTGGCATTTGCTTGAGTTTAACATTAATTTTTTGTGGTTCGTCTCCCACTTGTATTTGTGATCTTTCTCTTCTCCCTAGGGCAGAACAAATTTAGTTACATCTTTATTTCAAAGCCCTGTACCAATGAAACAAGACCATCCAGCAGTCCTGTGCTGGGAGGAGAGAACTGACTGACCTCAGTGTGCACTTTTTCATCTTCATGATTTTTTTTTAATTGTTCAGATGAAAATTTTTAATAATGGAAGCTGCCTGAAGACTATATGCATTAATGGTCTGGGGTTAGTGAAGGCTGAATCAAGTCTGTGCACCTTAACTGACGAGAGAAAATAGACTTGTAGTGATGTTGTAGGTGACTTAAGGCTTTGGAAAGGAGCATACAGTGATTTCAAGTGCTGCAGAAGAGTTACAGAGAAAGACTTCACTTAGTATGGAGCTCCTGTGCTGTATGCAAGAGTGGTGACCCAGCATTTGAGAAGGAATTATGGTCATTTGAGAAACATAGAGGCACATCCGTGGTGAAAGTGTTTGGACTGCAGATGAAGAACACAGAGGAAGAATAATGAAGGGAAATGAGAAACTAGAATAAAATTGGGACAGCTGAGGGAGGCAGGCAGACAGAAAATGCTAAGTGGTTCAGAGGAGTGCCTGTCTAAAAGATGGAATTTATTGGTCAGTTGGGGATAAACTGCTGGGAAGTCAGTGTCTAGTCTAGTCAGCCCCTGACTTAGTGAGGAGATGGGAGCAGGGCAGGGCCAGCCTGCAAAGGGGAGAACAGCAGGACTGAGCTCAGTGGGAAGCATGGATATTGGGATGTGCTTATGGCTAGAGCCTCAAAGTTCAGATTCCTTTGCGTTTTTAAAATCAGTCTTGGTTTGTATGTTCTTGATTTTGGGGGAAAAGCTTATTGCATATATTGAGACAAATTTATTTGTATATATTGAATTTTCCATTTCAAGTGTTGCAATGGTGCAGAGATCACTCAACAGCTGATGTATTCCTAGGATTACAAATTACAAGGATTTGTAATCTTAGCAGAGAAGTGCAGATGTTACATACAAACTCCAGGTATGGCAGCAGGGCATGTGGTTAATTAGGAGTCACTCCTGGACTGGAAATTTCTTGAGTGAATCGTTGATTTGGAAGAAGGAGGTGATGTTTTGCACAATCCCTTTGAGAATATTTTGTCAGTCCAGAAAAAATCAGAGTGGTTTTGGTTGGAAGGGACCTTTAAAAGCCACCTGGTCCAACCACCCTGCAATGAGCAGGGACATCTCCAACTAGACCAGGTTGCTCAGAGCCCTGCCCAACCTGACCTTGAATGTTTCCAGAGATGGGGCATCCAACACCTTCCTGGGCATCCTGTACCAGTGGTGAAACACTGGCACTGATGAAGTTTTATAAAAAGCTTCTTCCTTATATCTAGTCTAAGTTGACCCTCTTCTAATTAAGTTGACCCCTTGCCCTATCACAACAGGCTCTTCTAAAAATTTTGTTTCCAACTTTCTTAGAGGCCCCGTTCAAGCACTGGAAGGTTCAGTATTTTAGGCCTGAACAGTCTGAATTGACTAGGGAATCTCTCTAACTAAGCCCAAATAGAGGCATCCAAATGTATAGATTCCATCAGGGAGATACTGCTGTGTTTTCAGTAGTGCCTTAGTTCTGGGAAAGGCAGAACTGGCCTTTCCTTCAACTTTTCACCTTGTTGATCTGTCAAAATTTGACAGTCTCATTCACAAATCCAAGTAAAAATATGTATAGATTTTGACTTCAGATCAAAATTCTGACTCCAGTTGGCCCCAATGATTTTGGTCAAAGTATAAATCTTAACTACAGGCAGTATCAGTCTTACACAGAGGTGGCATTTTGACAGAAAGGAGAACAAATAACTGGCTGACTTCATCAAATTAATATCATACACTTGTGTGGGTTTAGCATTTAATGCTTTCAATGACTCTTCCTCCTTAACATGCTTAATTTGGATAAAGGCAGAATCTCAATTTTGTTAGTTTTTTTTAAACCTTATCTAAGTCTTTGCTATGTCACTGAGATCAGCCTTGTACAGACACAAAACTGAACTTGAGTATTTTGTGGAGCAGTGGATGTCCTCTGAGGCTGTGATGTCTGAGCATAGAGAAAGGTGAGTAATCCTAGCGATAAGAAAAGAGTGAAATCTCACACACTACACAACAAACACCACTGAAATCAGGTTGATGGTACAATAAAAACTTGAAGTACAGGATTAAGCATTAGAAGGGAGAGACATGACAGAAAGGTAAAACTTTTCAGCGGCACTTTAAAGGGTAGAGGGTGTAGTGATAATCATTATTAATTAAGATTGTTTTTCAGTGTGGATAATTGCAGGACGTGGTGTTTTGGCCTCTTGTGTCTTACGAAGCTTATGAAAGCTGTCTTTGCCAGAAGGCTGTCAGAATGTTGGATGCTGTCATTGAGTGGTGCCATCTTCGAAGGTGCTGAGCTCCCACCAGTGTTCTGCGCAGTCCGGCGGGTGGTTGCTAGCTCGGAAAATCAGATTCATGAACCTAAATATGGATCTAGAAACTTCATTTTAGGTGCCTGTTTTTGAAAATGATGCCCTAATTTTGTATATATTTTATAGTGCTTCTGAATTAATGAGCTGAAAAGTTCTTGGCCACAGATGCACGGTTTACTGAAATATAAGTAAAGCAGAGAGATGATTTTTCCCTCCCAAATTATATAAGGCTACTTAGAGTTTACTGTTGGGAAACTGAAGCTACATTGCGTCAGTTCCAGATATAACTACTTACTGCTCAGTGAATAAACACTTCCTTTCAGATGCTCATTTTTCATCTTGCAAAAATCTTACCAGTGCAGACATCATAGCATGAGCTTTCCATAGCAAAGGAAATGGAAGGATTAAATAATTATAAATGTGTATATATAGAGATAGATAGATAGATAGATAGATAGATAGATAGATAGATAGATAGATAGATAAAATGGCAGACATTTCTGCCATTACCAACAGAACTTAAGAAATCAAACCTGACTGTATGTGTATGGCTCTGACCATCCAAACTGATGCTGTCTTTCTGTGAAAACATGATGTTTTTCTAGATCTCTCCTGTGCTTACTTGAGGACACTACTGGATGCCCATCTGCAGATGAGCTACCAAGGGGGATCTTTGATGTCCAGAAATAAGTGTAAAAACAGGAGGTAACAGAGGAGGTACATACTTCAGTCTCCAAATGGTTTTTGACCAGAAAATACGATTTCCTTGAATTAAGCAAGTACACAGCATTTACTTACTTTGGTGCAGGCACAGGACCCTGACCTTGACCTTGTATCTGAAATGGCATCAAATGAAACTTGCTTGTAACCTTTTTGTGCCAGCAAGAGATTAAGCCACCTTTTAAGCCCTGAATTTTTTCTTTTTTTCTTGCTCAACTGCAGCATCTTCCTTATGTCCATGCAGGTGTATGTTTGCAGTAGTATTTTTAATGATATGATTTTTTTTGTCAAACTAGTGTTTTGCTTTTGGAAAAAATTCTGGCAAGGTCTTAAAAAAAGCAGGTATAAACAGATTAGCTGTGAACAGTGAATTTAAGGAAAGTTTAACAACAAGAGCCCATTAGAGCCATATCCCTGTGTAGGTTAGTTGTGGTCTACATAAAGCCAGCAGTCACAAGAAAAACACAAGTATCAGTAGGCAAGACCATCCAAAATCCTGAAGTTTTTCTCTGCTGGGAAGAGAGACAAGCAGGTAGAGCTTCTTCTGGGGAACAAAGCAGTAAGGGAGTACTGGGCTAAACCCTGCAAGCACAGCATCCCAAGGGTTGCTCCTGCTCCACAGATGAAGCTGTTAGACAGCAAGTGGGTGCACACACACACACAGATATTGGAGGCTTCTTCACATTTTTCAGGCTTCTCAGAGCTTTGCAAGTTCCCTCTTTCCTCTTCCACCTCTTCACACCAGCTCTTTGCTGTGCCAGTCTGTGTGGGAACCATGGGGACAGAAGAAGGTGGAGATGAATAACAAGGGATTTGTGAAGAGAATTGCCAGGACGAGGCACTGGACAGAAATGTTTGCTTGGAAAGATATTGAGTGTCTGGTCAGGGTAGGCCTCCAAAAACTGAGAGACAGGTGGGAGGAAGCAGCTGCAAAGGGCCTTTGCAATGAAAACAAGAATCTTGTGAGGTTATGTAGCCTTAACAAAACAAAACAAAACAAAAATAAAAAGGAAACAACACTTGATACTGCCGAGCTCTTAAAGAGGTGTTTGATATGGTCAGAGGAGAATGTAATTTTCAGCTGTATCAACTGGAAACTAAAGGAAAGGTGTTTGCAGGAAGTTGGGGTGTGACCAGAACCATTATTTTAGTTTGGCTGAAGAGGGAAATGTTGTGATTCACTGATGGCTTAAAATGACGTAAACATAAAATGTTCAGAACTAAACTCTGAAATAAACACAACATCCAAGAGCATGGCAGAACTTAGGGAGAAACAGCTCTGCTCTACTTCAGTATCAGGTGAGTGTTGGGAAAGATTGGGCAAATAGGAATTTGGGTAGAAGTAAAAGGTCTGGAGAGAGGCAGCTTTGTATCTGAGCTCAGCTGGTGTTTGCAAAGAGACCAGTGGCAGGGCCCTGTGGTGCTGCAGGAGTCCAGTGTCCAACATTCCCCAGGAGCTCTGTGGGAGTGTCAGGGCTGGGGCTGGTGGCAGTGGGTGGCTGTGCAGGGGACTGGGACAAGGACCCCAAGGATGGGAACACAGGAGAGGGTGAGAGGGTGGGAAGGTGATGGGCTTTAGTCACTAAAGTGAGCGAAGGAGTTGAGAAGATGAAAAAACTGACATAAGTCAGGGTCTGTGAGAGTAAAAAGAGGAGCAGGAAAGGTGACATCATAGTTTTGTCACTTTTCTTTTGGAGGAGCTGATGTGATCCAGGGCAGTGAGCAGGAACACTGAGCATTTGAGGACTTGGCTGAGGCTCTGGGAGCGAGTTCAGCCAGATCGTGACTGGTGTTGTCACAGGCTGAGAAATCAAGTTCATCTGAGTTTTAAAAAAGACCTACTTCCCCAAACCTCTAAAAGGTTTGCTTTGTAGCTGAAGTTTAAGAAAGATTGGAATAATATCTTCCTTACCAGAGAGACCTCAGTTTGTATTGCTGAATACAAGAGGCTTTGCCACAAGGTCAAGCATTCACTCCAGTAACCTCTCTGTGCATGAGGTCTCCCCAGCAAGGCACTGTGTTTGCAGCAGTGCTGTGCGTTGCCCCGAGTGCTCCAGGAACACAGTGTTTAGTATTACAGATATATAAGCATCCAATTTTTGGGCTCTTAAGTGTCCAAATGCACTCTGGTTCTTCCACAGCCCATACCTCCATGCCATGCTGCTGGCCTCAACAGGCCTTCAGCAATCAAGTGTCTGCGAGTCTCATCTGCTTGTTTGGCATTTTACCTTGAACCACCTACCACTGTCTTTGAAACATCACTTATTTCTGCTCTCCCACTAGAGAGCTACAGCCACTGGGGTGTCCCCTTCCACTGTTCTCTCTGCCTCCTGAAGAAGGGTTTTTCCTTGCTGTGTTCAGCATCTTCCCGACTCAAAGTGACTCGAGGGGGCACAGAAAGGTAAAGCCAAATGCACAAACAAAGATTTTTCCTCATCAGGCATTTTTCTAAGCAGCTTCTGTGATGCCACAACCAAGCTGCTCAGTCAATAGCCTTTATATTTGTTTTCCCATAATGAAGGCCAAAGATTAATTTATCTGGACGTCCATTCTACTTTGCAACACAGCCTTGTGTTATACTTGATAACACGTAGAGCTATTTTAATACAGCTTAATTTGATTGTGATCTTTAGTTAATATCCTTTTGATTTTTTCCTCCAAACTGTGTTCCTGAAATTTACAAGTATAAAATCGTAGGAGAAATGGTATCTGACTTCTGATCCACTTTGTTAATAAGCTGATTACAAGTATTTAAAGTTATCTCCTCTTCTCCAGATGCAACAGAACAAATGACCTCTAAACACCAGTAGTCTTGCCAACAAGTTTCAGAGCTTTTGCTGGAAATAAACAATGTCAAAATGTCACGATGTCAAAATGCAGACCTTGATCCTGCAAGTTGAACAACTGTGCAATTCCAGCTGAGCTTGGTGGAGCCCTATCAAGGCATAGATCTTCAGTCCTGTAGTTCCATCAAATGTGCAAGCTTTGACTTGGAGAAACTGCCAATAATGTGGGTAATTTACAGGAAATATTTGGTATTATGATTCTTCTGTGAGTACTGTGGGTGGGTTGTCTCCCCTGCTGGGGTTAGAGGCAGCATAGCCCAGTGCTCAGCCCAAGGATAACAAAGGTGCTGCTGCTGCCCATACTTGCCTCCTCCCTCTGTTCCCTCATACCTTTATCCTTATTTTTTTACATCCTGAGTCTTTGCACAGGATCATCCTCATTGTGTATTTGGGTAGTGGCTGGTGAGCAGCAGCTTCCTATGCAGGCACTTTGCCTCTGTGGGAGCAGGGCTGTGGTTATTTGTGCTTCCCACGGTGCAGGGAAGAGTGGGATCTCTCTTGGAGGTGACCTCCAGCAGTCAGTGCAGATGTGGGTCAGCCCAAATCTGGGGACATGAAGACCTGGTTGGGATCCTCCTCTGAGGACCTCTGGAGTCACAGTTAGAAGGTGAATGAGAATGTGGGGTTTTAGCACCCAGGTGCTGGGAGGGAGGGAAGGGGCTTGTCCATTGTTTTTTAGGTCCACAAGTTATCAGTGAATTGCCAGACTTGTAGGGGAGCTCTGGCTGTCGGGGAGCTCTGGCTATCAGGGAGCTGCAGGCACTGGGACAATGTTTTGTGGTTGCTGAGTGATTGCCCCTTGCAAATGTTTGGGAATAACTCTTGTCCAAGGGCTTTCCACAGCAAATGTGCTCTGTGCTAAGAGTGCTGCTCCAGGGCTGCACCATTTTTCCCTGTAAGGGAGCCCACCTCTTCTCTGGGACTGATTTTATACTGGTGTTCCTCTATTAACAACAGCAGCTTTGCATGAGGCATCTGAGAGCAGAGACAGATTCTTTTTCTTTTTGGGAAGAAAAGAAATGTTTTCTGCTTCATAAGGAATGGCTCTGCAGGGAAAAGATGGACTTTCCTGCTTGTGTGGTCCCAGGCCCTTTCGTTGTAAAAATTCAGGAGTCACATACACTTAAAAGACATTTAATGAGGAAGTCTCTGACACTGCCCATAGAGCTCCATAATTCAACAAATAATATACAAGAATGAATTCTTAGTTTTTGTTATTTGTGTTCCATTTCTTTCCCATTTAACTGATTTTCAAAGTATAAATCAGCACCAAGCTCTGTAAAAACTTGTGGCAAGAAGGAAAGAAATGTTCTGGCTGTTTAAGGACAGCAGGTACGTGCTGGATTTGTGCCAGAACATGGTGTTTGTCAGTGGCTGCCAAACCATTTCTCCTACCCGTGTCAAAGACTTGCTGACAAACCACTGGGTGGGCACGTTTGGGATGGGCACATTTGGGACCATCACCTCCAGCCACCCCACCCACCCTTCCTGGAGCCTCTGTCTTTGGGCTGGGGAGAACAATTTCAGTGTTCACATGATATGTGCTCTCATCTCGCAGCTCTACACAAGTTCTGCTCTATTGCTAATGCACCTGCATTTATTTTCTTCTTTTTCTGTCAGAAATCTCGTATCGTGTGTGTTTACCAAAAGCTCTCCCTGAGTGAGCAGAGCGCTGGCCCCAGGTATTTACTTCCCGGGGAGGAACGTTTGGACACGGGGATGTGTTGTTAGGAATAAATGCCAGCAGAGGGCACGCCAAGATATGCAGACAGGAAAAAAGTAAAATTAGGTCTGTTCGTTTTGTCTGAGGAGTTAAGCAAAACTCTGTTGGTTCATAATTCATGTGCCTGTAGGACATTGTAAAGGAATATAATTGATCTTTTAGGGCAGTGGTGGTATTTTGCTTTACAAAAGCAATCAGCAAAATATCTTAAAACGTCTATGAATGTAACATGATTTCAGATGTGCTGATGGAAAGAAAAGAGCCCCCCTTCCCCTTGCTCACCCCATCCCCTTCCATTAACCTTTCCCCCACCACATTTAGAGGCAATAATACAAGAACAGTTTTGCTGTTTTAAAGGCCCAAAAAACGTTTTTGATTTTTAAGAATTACATCTCTCTTATTTTGCTATCATTTTAATTAGCTTGCTTCTCTTGCATTTCAGGGCTAGATTTATACTGCTTTGTGGTGGGCATTGTTTTCCAGCTTAGTGTGCTTGTCTGGGTGGGACTGTGCATATGGAAATCACCCAAATGTGAATCTTCCTGGGGAACAGAACATCCTCAGAGGTTTGTCCAACAGCAGATGCTAGCAGCTATCTAGCCCCAGTATACAACCACCTGCAAAGGAAATATTGATGACATCCATTGGTACTCTGCCTTAAGGACCCCGTGGAAAGTCACTGAGTCCAGGCTGTGCCCTGCCCTCTCAGTCCAGGGGCTCTAGGCTGGTGTTTGCTGGTGGACAAGGTGGTGGTGATGGGAGCACAGGCTGGTGGCATGAGCTGCTGAGATGACTCTATGGCCCAGATCAACCCAGGTGCAAGGCAGCTGATGAGGGTGGAGAGAGAATAAATAGCCTGTAGCACTTAAAGAAAACCGTAAGCTTATTCTCTCAAGTTTTTGAAGGTAATAAAGTATTTTAGCTAATCAGGTAAATTTTTTAATCAAAGTCTCCCACACTTTTGTTGCTCATAAACTAGGAACACAGCTCTCACTTTGGAGTCACTGAAACATGGTTTATTTGGCAGGCAGGGAGGCTGATTCTCACTTGCACCATGCTGACCAGTCTGGAGACACTGCGTTGCTGGGGGCCATGCTGCAAACCCAGGGAGGGGCCAGACTTGGAGCTCCCTGCTCAGTCCCTGTTCACCAGTGGCAGGTCACGGTGGCAGTGCCAGTCCTGCCTGACAAAATGATCAGCAATCCCTGCCAGAGTGCACAGGTGGTACCTGCAGCTACCCTGAGATGCCAAAATGAAGGGAGCCTGAACCCACCAGTGGATGGACAGGGGCAGCACTGATCCCATGCCAGCTCCCCCTGTCTGGTGGGGTGGAGTTCACTGAGGGCTTTCCTAAGGGCAATCCTCTTTCCAGGGAGAACAAATAATGTAAAAAATTCAAATTCTCTCCAGCAAGTAAGATCCCTCCACCAGAAAAGCCCTGTGTGCTCAGATGGACACCTGGAATCAGCTGGAGGCAGCTGGTACAGCCCCAAAGCTCCTTTTGGGGGGTGGTAACTCCAAAATCTCCACTGGCTCTTTTTGGCTGCCACAGGCTTGAATTGAGCACTTTACTGCAGGAACTAAACAGGTAAAGCAGCCTGTATGTAGTGTCTACCTAAGCATGGTGGTGATACAAAATACACAGCAGTACCTGACTTAGATTTTCAGGAATTTTTGTAATTGTCAGGAGGGAGGTTACTGGCACAAGCCCATGGGTGAAAGCAGCTCCAAGGTGTTTGACATCATTCATTTAGGATCTCCTTTAAGACCAGTGTAAAGTCTTTGTCTTTGCTGTCTTTTAAGGTAATATTTCTTAGAGAAGTACTTTGCCACACAAAACTACCTGTTGTGGTTAAGATTGACCAACATAGTTTACAAATACATCAAGTAATTTCTACCCCTGGAAAGTTGCACTGCTTTGAAGCAATGTGTTTTTTCAAAGTAATTAAGCAGCTTTTGGTTCTTTTACCTAAGCAGCAAAAAGATTCACAAATAAAACAGGTTTGAAGTCAACCAAAACATCTTTTTCAGTCCAGTCAAAAATTTTATTTTTCCCTTCAGAAAGGAAGTAACCTGACACATATATTTGGATAGTTCAAACTGCCTGTAAAAGCAACGCATAGGTGAAAGGCATCATGCACTTTATGAGAAGATTTTTTCAAATACAGTAATATTTCCAATACTGCCTTTGGTGTCTGATCAATCTCCCAATATAAGCCTTCCGCTGAACTACAAGAAGTACAAAAAAATCCTCAAAAAGCTTGCTTTGTTTGGCCAAAACATGTATAAACTGTACCAGAGAACTGGTGGAGCAATAAATAAACATGTTTAACACCTAAGGCCCTGTACTCTCCACGGACTCCAAGAGTTCATTAAACCTTGCCCTGTAAACTTACGGACCAATTTTGTCTCATGCTGCCTGCTCTGCCAAGCTCTTGCTCTGTAATTCCCTAAACAGGATAAACTCCTAAACATTCAGCCAGCAGCAAGAAGAGCAGCAGCTGAGTGTAACCAACAGTCCCCACCACCTCCATCGCTGCTGTGCCCGCAGCTTGCTTCGATCCCTGCGTTCCGTGATCGCTGCAATCGATGGAGCTGTTGGGCACAGCCTGTGCTGCTGCCTGTGCATAATCAATGGAGCAGTTGGGCACAGCCTGTGCTGCCTGTGTATAATCAATGGAGCAGTTGGGCACAGCCTGTGCTGCCTGTGTGTAATCAATGGAGCAGTTGGGCACAGCCCGTGCTGCTGCCTGTGCATAATCAATGGAGCTGTTGGGGTGTGTAATCAATGGAGCAGTTGGGTACAGCCTGTGCTGCCTGTGCATAATCGATGGAGTGGTCGGGTACAGCCCGTGCTGCTGCCTGTGTGTAATCAATGGAGCTGTTGGGTACACCCCATGCTACTGCTTGTGTGTAATCAATGGAGCTGTTGGGTACACCCCATGCTACTGCTTGTGTGTAATCAATGGAGCTGTTGGGTACACCCCATGCTACTGCCTGTGTGTAATCAATGGAGCTGTTGGGTACAGCCTGTGCTACTGCTTGTGTGTAATCAATGGAGCTGTTGGGTACAGCCCGTGCTGCTGCCTGTGTGTAATCAATGGAGCTGTTGGGTACACCCCATGCTACTGCTTGTNCTGCTGCCTGTGCATAATCAATGGAGCTGTTGGGGTGTGTAATCAATGGAGCAGTTGGGTACAGCCTGTGCTGCCTGTGCATAATCGATGGAGTGGTCGGGTACAGCCCGTGCTGCTGCCTGTGTGTTCTGCCAGGCACTCACTGCGTGCCCCAGGCCGTCCCTACTGTCAGGACGCCTCTGCTCTGGCGCTGGGCACCTGGGATCTTGCTTGGGATGACAGCACATGCCGGCGAGACGCTGCGCCTGCGCTGTGCTAACAGAAAATTCATCTCAGCTCTCTCCCTCCAAAAACGAGGTGGGATAGCAACAGGTGCCTACACCCAGCTTACATCAAATGTGTGGCTTGTGGATGGCAAATGCCACAGGGGCTAAATTCACTCCAGAGATATGCATGCAAAGTTTTAAGCTGGCATGTTGTTCTCAACGAGTGAGGAAGGGAGGGCTTTATGAGACATTTGCAAAGTAACAAAGTTGAATTAAAAAGCCTGTTGTATTCTTTTGTCTCTTCCCATCATAGAAGAAAATTCAAAAAGGTGGCAATTCTGAAGTGTAGGAAGCTACTGTGGTTTTTCCAGCATAAGAGAAAGGTTAAAGAAGCAAAGTATCTACCTATAATTGCTCCCCCCGCCTTTTTTTTTCTTCCTTCAAATACTTTTCTTCTCTGTGAGCTGGATCTGTATTTACCACAACTTAGTCCCGGACTAAATGGAAGCCAACACATGCTATTAACCTAAGATATCCCATATTCTTTACAGATTACAGATCTTTGAAAACAGATCTTAGAAAACTCGGAATACAATTATTAGGCCTATTTTATGCACCTATAAAATGGGTATTATTATCCAGGGCATTTGGCTGGCAAATCATGCAAGATCCTAGAAAGAGAAAAATGTAAGTTAGTAGTTCATAAGCAGTCACTTGTAAATTGCTTTTCAGCCCTCAGAAGGTCACGCTTTAAAGTCCACTGGCTAGTTCCCAAGGGGGATGCATGTGGGGCTGTTCTAGAATGTAGCCTCTGTTCCTGCCTGTCCTGGACACCACGTGGGTGAGGGTTTAAATGGAGACACAGCTTGTGCTAGAAAGGCCTGAGCTGAGCAGGACCCAGCCATTCCCCTTTCGGGTTTAAGGCAGAGAATAGGGGATGGGTAATACTTTGTGCTGAGAGTGAGCAATAAATTGATGTTTTGTTTTACAAGGATGATGCTGTTTGAAACAGTCCAACTTTGCTGCTGGGTGTAGGGAGGTGGGAACCAGACAGTGTTGTCAGGGCCTGGGGAGGGTGGCCAGAGGCACATGGTGTATGTCCTCCCTTGGCTGCCCATCTCTAAATGCCCATTTCTGGTCTTTGGTCTATTATAAAAAAGTGGCTGCACCTCTTCTGCTCCCTCTACTGTGTTTGCAAGCATGCTGATCACTGCAGCCCATCTGGTGGCTCTGTAATAGGGGAGCAGCCTGGTCCTGCAACCCCCTGGCTGATCAGAGATGGTTGGGTTTGGTGCCAAGAGATGGTGCTGAATTAAGGTTATTTGGGATTTAAATGCTTCCTATTGCCATCAACACCAGGCTCCAGGAAACGTCAGTAACAAAAGGTGTAACAAAACGTAGAAGTATTTGTGATTCTCACTAGGTGGGAATGGAGCACTTGACTGTGCTCTGGATATTGTGTACTGTTCAGAATTTTGCAGTAGTTACTTTTGAGCTGACACACATTTTCAGTAAATTTCAAATAGCTGGAATAAATATATATACAGTTCTAGTAAATGGTTAATACAAATGATACGTTCCTACAGGGAAAGAATGATAATAAGTTCAATAATTATGACTGACAAACTGCCTGGGCACAGTACAATTGCAGTCATGAATTTTGCTTTTGATTGATACCAAGAACACACAGTTGCTAGAAATTAATAATAATAGCACTGGAATATGCATCATCTCAAGCAGTAATATAACTTTGTGTACTTGTGTGTCTAATTTAAGTGTCTGTCTTGAAGTATGTAATTATTAAAGAAATATAAACTTTAGTCTGCAGAGATCAAGCATGAGTATTGGGTATATTTTGAAACAGTATGCAGCAATCTGTTTCAAACTGGACACTTTCTATAGATAAATTAATAAATAGAAATGAATTATTTTTTCAAATCACTTCTCCAAATTGTTCTTTCCTCAGTTTTTGAGTTTCAAAACTTCTGGTGAAGCACCTCATACAGTGATAACAAGATGGCAAGGAGAGCCTCTCAGAGCACAGAGCTAGACCACGATGAAGTTCACAGCATGGCTTTTCCACGTGTGCTCTCCAGGAGCTGGTGCAGGGCCACCACAGCTCTGCCCAGCCCATGGCCATCACCCATGGCCTGTCAGGTGACAGGCTCTGCCTGAGCTTCCCCTCTTGTGGATCTCAAGCAAGTGGTCACATGGGGGAAGGGCGTAGACCACTGCTCCTGAAAGCTTTCTCTGGACAGGCAGCCTGTTGTCTGTCCCTAAATATTTCTGGTTGTGTTCCTTCTCCACTCCTGCCTTGAGTGAACTGGGCTGTTCCCTTCTTTCTCAGTCCCTTGCAGCCCAAGCCCCATTTCCACAGGTGCTTTCCACCCCAGTGCCAATGGGCAGGTGGTGTGATTTGCTGGCCCAGCACATTTTGGAAATGATTTTGTACTGTGTCTTTCTTTAAAGGCTTTTTTGGAGAAGTTGCTGCCGGTAATTGATCTTGTGGAGGGCCAAGCTCATTCTTGGTCCCTAATGGTAAATAGCATTTGATCAATTTTGTGCTGATTAGTGTTGGTCATTCCTGGCTTAAAAAGGGTAACTTCTGTCTGAATCACTAATGTTTTGGGGCTGTAAAATGCCTTTTAGCACATTAGCACTGTTTTGTAGTGTGATATTTGGTGGATGAATGTGTGTGTTGTCTATAACCTATTTTCTCCAAGCTCAGCCCAGAAAAGCAGCATGTTCTACTCTCCCTGGGAATATTGCAGTGTACCTTCATTTTCAGTCATAACCACATTTAGACATAGTGCTGCTGTTTTAAATTGGGGTAATGAAATCTTGACAAGTGGTTTGGACAAACACAACACAAGCAATAACAGAAGCTTTAATAAAATGAAAGGATTTCCAGGGAATACCTTCATTTCTTCCATCCTCTAATTTAATTCTTTTTGAGAATAATCAGACCATAACATAAGACTAAATTCAAGAGATGAAGTTCAGCTGGAGAGGAAATAATGTCCATAAAATGTTTTCAAAGGTTGTTCATTTGTTTGAAATGAGTTCTGTGAGGCAGATTGATGTGCCTTAAATACTTTATAAGCAAAAATACGTTGCACTTGAAGTACATTTTCATCTGGGGATCCCAGGGCATTTTACAGGAAGGGGGAAGAACAACTGATGTTACTGCCTGTTGCCAGCTAAGAGCAGATGACTGAGTCTTTCAAGGCAACTCCTCCAGACCTGATTCCAGTGGGGATGAATTTGGGATGTCCATCCCATGACCTGGTGTATGCACCCAATGGACACATCTTCCTTCCATGTCCTCCTCCCCACTGTGAGCTCTCCCTGCAGCTTGAATCCATGATAAGGGAAAAGTACAAAGGTTTTGTGGTGTGTTTTAGAGCATTTGGCTGGAGAATCAGAGGTGTTGTGTCAAAATAAATGTTGGCTTATTAAGGAAATCTCAGTCAGAGCGAGCTCCAGTTCAGATGATCAGAGTAACCTCCATGCAGGTCCAGAGAAACTCCAGATGTCCTCCTTCCTCCACTGCTGCATGGTGAATGAACAGCAACTGCTCTGCATCACCAGGGCCATGCTATTGTCAAACCTCTGCTCTGAAGGCACACGCTCCTCACCTGCCTTGGTCTTCGGTCATGATAACCCTGGTGAGAATCACAGGGGCATGTCTGTGTCACATTTATTCAGCAGGGTGGGTATGTGGTGTGACACCAGCAAAAACCCCCAAAGATGCAGTGATAACAACTTGTCCCATGGAGAACAAGCACAGAGAAAAAAATCCACCTTTCTCCTGCTGCTGGGAAATTTTGAGCGTCCGTGGCATATAAGGGAGTGATGGCTGGGGAGGGACTGGGGGCGTTATGTACCACCTTTAAACGTGGGAAAAAATTGAGGATTATTCCATACTTCCTTCTGGCCATTGGCCCACAGGGTGCTGGCAGTTCTGCTCGGTTGAGGTGGCCAGTTTTGGGTCAGGCCCCAGGGAAGGACAGTGCACTCCCAGGGGACAGATGAGTCCCTTTGCTGGACATCTGTGTATCCCACACTTCCTCCTGGGCACACAACTTTAGGCAGAGGCTTAACAAAAGTCAGTCAGGGATGATGAGACTGCGAGCTTCATTAGTACCTTTTGTGTTTCATTGGACAGTGGGGCAATTAACACAGGGCTCATTACACAAGGATTTTGATAATTTTCTCTGCTTATTCATCATAGTATTTCCTTTGAGAATAGCAGAGACTGTGATTAAGTGCAGGAATAATTCATGTAGTTTCTTCTTTGAGATTTCGATCACCTTTTTGGGGTCTAATTGTTTTACAGCCTTCATTCCTGAGGTACTTATGGCAGATCAGCATAAAGCCTTGCACATAAACTGTGCTCTTCAGCTTCTGGTTGAGGTTATTTTCTGCTTCCAACACAGACCAGCCACTCCACTTGGTAAAACCTCAAAGCTACAGTCTCAAGGTCAAGCAAAGTCTAATAAAATATTATGAGAACCACAAAACAAATCAGAGTAAGCCCAAGGGGATGCCTGCTTTGGTCTTGATCCTTAAGATTAATGTAAAAACATTATAGGATGTCTTTATTAGGCTAAGAGCCCTCCAATTACCCCACTGTTTGTTATTGACAACAGAATATGGATGCCCTTAGAGAAGAGTGTAGGAACAGGACAAACGGGCAGTGATGTCTCTCAACAATACTGTCCCAGTCTCCAGCAACAGGATCTTCCTGAGATGTTTACAATGTCTTTATATTTCATAGCTTTAGATGGAATTCTCCAACACTAATTTGTTCATAGGTGCATCATGAGGGGAGTAATCCACAGTCCTTTCTAAGGCCAGGAGAGGGATATGTAATATTCAATTCTACAAGGAGCTGTTCTGTCCACAGTCCCAGCCTGCAGGCTGGGAGATGTGGGGCCCATTTCCATCTCTGTCACTGGGTGGGATTGGTGTGGATCACTGCCCTGTCTGTCCTGGGGCTGCTGTTTGCCTTTGTCCCCATCTTCCTCTCCCATCAGTTTCCATGAGCTTTACTGCAAAATCCCACTCTTCAGAAGCTAGACCTGCTCTGCTGGAAATTTTGGACATGGAGACATAGGTTGCCTTTGTCCAAAATGTGCCTGAGGAATACGCTAAATGCAGCAAAGAGGGACACACCCAGAAGAGAAAAGACATTAGATAGCTTTACTTTTTGGGCAACTAGCTCCTCTGGGCCTCTCTTTCCTGTGCCTATAAAATCCTCTCACCATGATGTCAACGAATGCTGTTGCAAAACCTCTGCCAGTTGTCATACACCACACAGGACTATGGCTCTGCAAAGGGTGGTTTTGAAAATCTGAAGAGAGAAATTGCATAGGAAAGTTGGAAATACTTTTCTGTTCGAAAGTTGACTTTTAAGATATAGATACACTGTAGGATTTTAAAATCTGAGGAAATGCAAAAACTTTTATTTCCAAGTGTCAGGATAATATCAGAGACAAAATATTGTGTTCATTAAAATATGGGAAATGAAACTTTGAGAGCAGTTTTCATCAGCTTTGTCCAAAAATCAGCCTTAGGTTCCTAAGTCACTTAATCTTTACCTCTATTTCAAAGTATTGACAGCAGTTATTGTGTAGCTGAAGGTCTGCACTGAAGAGATATGGGTCATTCCTGCTAAAATCCATGCAATTATTGAAGTTTTCAAACATTCAGAATAAATTAAATGAGTAACTGCTGAATATTCACATACAGAATCTTTTATTTTTTAGGAAATTGGAAATGCATTTTGTCCACTTTTTGATGAGTATGTTAACAAATCAGGTTTCCCATTATTTGATTAACATGGGCACTAATATATTCTGCCTATGAAGCTGATGCAAAGAGAATGCTGAGCCCAGTCAGTTCAGCACTGGAAGAAGCAAAGATTTAATTTCCTTTTCCTGCTCAGCACCAAGCTGATAGAAAGGCCTCTCAGTGAGAAAAATAATTGTGCTTAGGGCTTGGCATACGGAGGCACAGGGTGTAGAGTGTGCAAACATCCCAGCTGGTGGGAGATGTTAATGCCTGGAGAGGATCCAGCTTTCCAGCCTTATCCCTGCTGAGAGCAGCCACCACCCTGCCTGCAGAGCTTTGCTTCACCACTCTCCTGCACCTGGCTTGGACTCGTGAGCAGAACCACAAAACCACCACCAAGCCCACTCACTGGGATGGCTGCTCTTGGCTCAGCAGGGAGGGACCAGCACTGCCCCTGGGGTGGGCACCATCTCCTCAGCCCCAGGGGCTCCCGAGGGAGAACCAGGACCCAGCTGTGCATGCTCAACAGCCCAGGCAAGGTCCTAAAATGATACCCTCTGCTCTAGGGCAGACCTCTGCTTGTGCTTGCCTGTGAGCTCTGCCCTGGACCTGTGTGTGGAGACTCCTGGGAGTATTCAGATTCTGATGAACCAGCAGTTTCTAATTTGAAAAATATTTGTTTCAGTAAGTGTTTCCTGGCTGGTGCTGTTGGAGTATTTTTGCTAACAGTATCATATTGCTGGGAGGGGAAGCTCATTCCACCTAATTGTACTAAGCGTGTGGTGATGGAGATGGGAACCTAATTATCTTCATCAAATTGATTTCATTTTGGTTACCACATGGTTATTAGAGGAATGACAATAAATTTTGGTCTCTTTGATCAGGACTGGAGTTTAACCAACATTTCTAAAGTCATTAATGTGTTATGCCTCCCCCAGGCTAATGATTTGATTACCATGTAAATGTACTGAAGCCAAACACTTCAGCTATACATTATGGATGATGGATAGAAAGTTTTGAGAAAATACATGTTGTACTAAATACACCGGAAACACAGAGGATGTCAGATAGCTACTGGCAGGCAGGGAGAGACAGAGAATTGTAGAATCATAGAGGATCTCAAGTTGGAATGGTCCCATAAGGATCATGAAGTCTAGCTCCCTGCTACAGGCAGGGCTGCCTAAAACAAAACCATATGAGTAAGACCATCATCCAAAATATTTATGAAAAACTGCATACGTGCCTCTTTCTAACTTACCTCTCCTCATGACTAAATCCTTGCACTGTAGGGCTGTTGATCCCTCTGTGAGATCAGAGAAAGCTGTCTCAGCCCCTCAGGCCCACAGTGGTGCTGTCAGCAGATGCAGGAACAAAGTACACCCAGAAGCTTTATTTTAGATCAGTCCTGAGCCTAGAAGTGTTGAGGAACCACTGAGAGTCAAGTCCAGCTCCCACCACCTTGGATGCTTCCCCATGGCTTGCCTGTGTGGCAGGGACTGAAGTGCTGAACTGCCACTGGGCAGAAACTGGAACGTGTCTGTCGTAGCTTTTGTTCTTATGTACCCACATATACAATTATATAGTGCCAAGAAACTCTGTGGGATTTTATCTTTGTGAGGTTTTAGTCTTTTTTTTTTCTGATATGCCAAAAAGATGGGTTATATCATGATATGTTAATATTTGTGCCTATTATAAGATACGTGTATGTATGCACATGCTGATAATATAGATGTTACTAATGCGCTGTAGCTATCACATAACATAACACAATATGACAAATTAATAGATCTTACAGTTAAATATTCCACAATGTATTTTAATATGTTTTATCTTAAACCCTTAATGCCTTGCTGCCATCCTTTCTTTTCTTTCCCAGGTCCATTTGTATTGAAAGGAAGTACTTTAGTGCTTTAGCTCAGGAAGCTGAGGCCAGCAGTTCAAATGATCCAATGCATTCTTGCCACCAGGCTGAGTCAGACATTGTGCTCTCCATAGGTTTTTGTCTAAAAGTGCTGCAAAACCAGGATTCCTCAGGGCAATTCAAGAAATTATGGTACTTGAGCTGATCAGGAGCATTGCACACCCTCTGTAGCTCACCAGGGCAGAGCCTTTCTCCTCACCAGGTTCCACACTGGTGGTTCAGGAAGGCTTGTGGAGGAGGAAGGTGTTTGCCCAAAGGGTGCATGGCCTGCCAGAGGCACTTCTCACCTGCAGGACTTTGCTGTGGCCATTTTGGCACTCTGTGCCTCAGTTTCCCATCAGGAAGGGAGCAGCAGCTGTACTGTTCACTATTCTGGTAAGGACAGGGGATACACTGGATGTACTATAGCTAAAAAGGGTCTACTGGAAACAATAAACATGTGTGCTATTCCAGTGTTATTTGTAAGTGCTTTTCAGTTATGTGTGTTCATAGGGAGGTTCAGGTGGATGGTCTGAGTGTAGATAGAAGGGGCAAGGGGACCTGTGTTTGCAGTGTCACCATCACTGCACAGTGGTCCCTTTGCCTGCCTTCCTTTTAGCCCCCTCCACCATGTTGCCTACTCTGAAAGCATATCCCAGGATAAAGGAGAAACAAAAGGGTACCAGGTGTTCAGCAGGATCAACTTTGCTGCTCTGCATCGCTGGGCACCTGCCTGGACTCCAGTGTCAGGCATTTGGGGGAAAATTCATCTTTCAGAGGCAGTCCTGGCTTAAATGGAAGTAAAACTACCACTTAAACATCAGGACACAGAGTCTTGTATCCCCTTTTCTGGGACAGGGGTCACTGGCCAGCTGACAGACCACTGAGCAGTGATATCCTAGTTCAGCACATCCAATGGAGTACTTAAGCAAAAGTATATAAATAGAGGTGCATAAATGTGCACATATAAACATACATGCATGCTGAAGCTATCAGGCCATGGGCAGCAGAAGCCCCTTGGATACAATGAGGGGTTTTCCCTTTGGAAAGCAAACCAAAGGCCAGCCCTGCCAAGCTGGAGGCAGCTGGTCTGTTAGCTCACTTTTCCTGGGCAGCTCCTGCCATTTCCCCCGTGCAGGCTGCTGCTGCCAATGCTTGGGGAGAAGGATGAGGACGACTAAAGGGCTCTAGTCTGTTAATTTATATTAATGAATATAAATTAATGCAGTTTTCTTTTCTCTGGCTTGCAGATATTAAAGGCCACTATGACTCATAAGCACGATCTGTCTTATCACTGGTGCAATAACACATTAATCACCCCTGATGGAGGCTCCTGTGGCGGGGTGAGGAGCTGGCACACAGGGCTGGGTGAAGGCAAAGGACCCTGTGCAGTTCTACACCTGCTGCAGGCAGCACGTGGCAACCCAGGCAGCATGTGGCAACCTAAGTAATTTCCACACCCAGCATATCTGCAGCAACCTGTTCCTGTGTGACTTAGGACCCCTTTAGCAGTAAAAATGTCAGGTTAGGGGGTAAAATTGTCAAACTATGCAACCAGTTATAAGACTAACAGTTGAACTATTGCAAACCTCCCTGTAAAAGATGCAGAGAACTGCTCTGCTTGAGGTGTATTTTTAGCTTGGTTTACTGTTTCTCCATGTGTTCTACATTTATCTATATTAGCAGCAGGCACTTGGCAGTGCTAGCAGGGGAACACAAAAGCGCCTGACCTCAGTGGCACCACAGCTCTGAAAACAGTTGATTTGGGACATCATTGTGCATCTCTCTGCCAGGCAAATTTGTAATGACAGTTGGCAAGGAGGAAGACTCAGCAGCAAAAACTGAGCATGTTTACAGAAAATTAAGTTGATCTTATGGACCTGGTCTTGGGACAGAGGTGCTGCACTGCTGTGATGGGGGGGAACCACTGTAAATTTTCCTTTCTGTCTTCCCAGGAAAGTTTGTCTAATCTTACCTGCAGTGACTGAATAGAGCTTTTTCCCCATGAAAACTGTGGGAAGAATGACAAAGGAGGGGAGAAATTAGCAGCAGGACTAAAGTATGGCACTCCCTGGCCAATCCCATAACCACTAAAATGCTTCACCAGTTTAATGTCATTTCACAGGGTAATCTTCAGGCAGCCTTGTCTGGAGACACTCGCAGGCTGATTTGGTGCCCAGTGGTGCAAATCATTGAGTTGCTCTGTGAAAGCACAAGGAGAGGGAGTGATGAAATATTTTCATGTACCTTTATCCTGTGACCTTAACCCCCAATTCCCTTCATAAACTGAATACTACTCAGTTGCACTACTCTAAGTCCTTTGAAATCCTTTGCATTTAGTTGACAGATGAACAATCCCATAGTGTAGTGAGCCAAAATAGGGGTTTTTTTTGCATTTCAGTGACATTTTTGGGATAGAGTTATATCCACATCCTTCCTGGAGTGAAAAAGGGGTTATTTTCAGAATGATTCAGTCTTCACTTGTGCCACAGTTCTTCAAGAAAGACCGGCAGGTGATGAGACAAATAGATGTACAATTTAGCTACTTCTGATCTCTGCCTCACCCCTTAAGTAACTGCAAAAGAAGATAAAAGAATATTTTAGGAAAGCTGCCCACAGAAAACAGAGCTGAACTTGCACAGCAAATGTTCTAAATAATGAGAAAGGTTCTTCAAATGTATTTTCCCTTGTTAGAGGGTCAAAGACGTACTGGGTCAGATGAAAAAAATATATCTGGGAAATGCTGAACCACCACAAGGAAGCTCTAATGCAAAGGCTCAGATGGCAGTGATGTATGATTTTGGTTTTCCAGTGTGTACAGAAGTGTCACACTTCTGTAGGACAGAAGGGCTAGGAACGAAGATTTGGCACAAAAAAAAAAAAAAAAAGATCACGTGGGCTTAATACTCTTAGCTATTAGGCTGAAACATGAATTTAGTATTTGCCTATCTCTTCACCAAACCTCTAAATAGGTAGAGTATGTGTTAATTTAGTCAGGCACTAAAGTCTGTGGCTGGAATGGCTTTTTTCCAGAATTTGAAAATGTTCACACTAATGCTAAAAACAGGCCAGTCTGTTGCAAATATCTATCTATCTATCTATCTATCTATCTATCTATCTATCTATCTATCTATCTATCTATCTATCGGTACTGTATCCTTTTCCTAAAGCCTGATATATTAATACTCAAAAGACATCTTTCTGTGACAAGGAATAGTCACTGGTTTTTACAATGGAGAAACAGAAGGCCCTGTGGCTTGCAGACACTTTGACTGGAGTCACCTGCCCATGCACAGACCTCTTAAAGCAGGAGCCTGGATTCCCTTCCATCAGTGGGGAGAGGCCAGACCCTTGAGAGGGAAAGTTCTCCACATCTCTTTAAGTGACACAGTTTTAAGCGGCACAAATCATCTTATGGAGACACTTTTCTCTGTACAGGGAGTTTAGGAAATGGATTCAAGCTAAACACCTACCCTCCGGGTGGATGGAGTGGTAAAGGTGAAAATGATCCTGGAACAAAGGAGGTTTTTCCTGTGCTGAGAACTCGTTGCCTGGAGGGAAATTGCTTCCTCCTCTGGGGGTCTTCACTTGTTCATCTCTCCCTCACTTCTGAGGCTAAAATCTAGACAAGAACCTAAGTCTGCTCTGTTCCCAGGTAAGCATCCCAGCTATGTTATTAAGTCTTTTTTGTTCTCTCTCATGCCAAAAGGTTACTAAATTATAATCATAAATAATTTAGCTTTTTTTATATATCATGAAATGATATAAACATGAGACACATCCTCTGCACACAACTGCCTAATTTTCTAGGGATTATAATTCTTGCCTGTGCCTTTTGCCAGCAGCCTGGGGGGTTTATCAGTTGATAATCTCCCACTGAACTGAAACTGAAAGATTCAGGAGCAAGTCCCACTATTCTATGTCATGGTCAGGACTTTAGGAGCCTGTGGTGTCAAAGGGGTGCTGTTGTTATTCCTGAAAATATTTCCCTTTACCACTGAGACCAGGACATGAACAAACCATTTGCTTTAGGAAAAACCAGTACACTTTAGAACTGACAGTAGAAATGTGTTGTCTTATAAATCTAAGCGTTAGCACTATAAGTGAGTAAAACCACCTGAATGTACTTGTTAAAATAAAATGAAATAAAAGCAATAAGTAGCAAACAGCAGGCCATGGAAGGTAGGGCTGGGTGTAGTTGGGCTGGTGATGCTGGGAAGGAAGGGAGCTGCAGCTACAGCACTTCCTGCAGGGTGTGTCAAGCACAGCCTGTGCTAACTCCTGAGCATGGCTTCGAGGTTGTAAGGGATGGAGGGCACCACTTGGTCTGACAGAAGACCACGTCAAACTTGGCAGCGTGTACCATTCTTCACATCCTCATTTCTCTTTGCGGGAGGTATTTTTTGGTAACATTGTGTGCAAAGGAAGGAGCTGTCTTCTCTTGGCTTGGATCATTTAATGGCATTTTAGGCTGTAAAGGCACCTGTTCAGGGATGGAGGAGAATGAACAGGTTCCTTTCTGTGGCAGAACAAGGCTTTAATGGTCTGGTGGAAGTAATTCTGTATTGCAAAGGAAGTTGATAAAATAAAACATAAACTTTTCTAATAGAGGATTTAATTACCAGGAAAGCCAGGTTGAATAAAGCATTTGAGCAGAACTATTTCATTGCTGAAAAGGAAATAATTATTAATCCCCCTTTTCCAAGGCCATGTCATTTGTTCAGGAGGCCTTGGAGTAGTAAGAAACCACATGTCTATATGTATGCATTTGCTTGTATTTTTTTTTTTTTTTTTTTTTTGCATCCAAGCAGACTGTCACTATCCTTTAAAAAAAATCTCAGATTTTCTCTGACTTTACTCAGGTTTCCAGCTAAACTGGTCTATCCACATGATCAAGCTGAAACCAGCCAAAATAATCAGGTCTCAGGGCTGGGCAATAGGCACAATGATAATGAATCAAAAAGCTTTAAAAGCTCTTAGATGGCTGTTTCATTCTTCAACACACGAGCATGGCTATCAAGGTCTAGCTGCAGAGGAAGGACTTATGAATTTTATTTCAGAAACAGGCACTTCTGTGAAGCCCTCTATTAGTCAATATATCAGCTTGCTCATGTTTTATTCTGTTGTTTTTCCAATATACAGTTGAAAAAGAATTAACTGTGCCTGGTGATGCTGGGGTGTACATTGTAAAGTTTTAAATTAAGTTCAGGTATTTACCCTTTAAACTTAATGAGATTAAACATGGAACCCATCCCTACACTTTGCCCTAATGACTGCTTTGGAGTTTGTGTCACAGTGTGTGCCATGGTCAAGCAGTAGCAGGTACTGCTCAAGGCAAAAATCCACCACAGCTGTGATGGAATTGGGTCAGCTCACAGTCACTTTTTTTGTCCACCCAAGCAACTCCACCTTGCCAATGCTTTCTTCTCCCTGCTTCTCTTTATCCTGCCCCAGTATCTAATGACATAGATCCAAGCTGAGGAAATGAAACTGCAGCAAAATCTTAGCTTGAAAATAAAACTGTGCATAGGGCCTGCTGGGGAAGGAAAGCCATGGGATGGTCTGTGAGGGTCTGGCACTGACTTCTTCAACATGAGCAAGCAAAATCCTGTGGGGCCAGTGAGCTGATGGGGCTCCCTGTGAGCTGTCTGGCTCGATTTCATCTTGGAATCAAATCTTCACAGGGAGATGGATAGGGAAATCTCTTTCTTGAAAATTTTTGCTGTTGGTGTATTCATATTTTCACAGTGGCTGCTGAAAAGCTTTGGATGTTTTGGTAACACCAGTGATCTCTATAAGGACTGGCAAAGGGAAATCATCTCAAGGTCAAACATTTGTGGGGATGGTGTTGTTTGGGCTCAGTGTGAGCTTAGTCTGCTATGGCTGAATACTGAAAGCAAGAACAATCCAAAGCCACTCCATCAATGAAGCAGAAATCTGCAGAGATGTTCTGACCTTTTGTTCATCACTTCAGTTTTCTTAAGCAGCTTTGTGCAGCAAGTACCATGCGGTGTGGGTTTGAAAACATGTATTAATTTTTATTGAGAAAGATCTTTGAGAGTAACCTGGAAGGATCAAATTAGAGATGTATCCAGTTCACTCTTCTTCCAGGAAAATACTGTGTCCCTTTATGGCTTCATCTACATGAGCAGGCACATCCCTCTCTCAATAAAAATGTGTGGTTCCCACAATGCATCACATCCAAACGGAGCAAGGAGATACCTGTAATCTACTGTAGGTGTGTGTAAAAATGCACACTAGCTTTCTGGAGCACATTCCAATTGATTGCTAAGTCATAGTGAACAAATGGTCAATAAACAGTGAAAGAACAATTTTACTTGGCATTTTATTCACTTAACAGAAACATTCACTTATCAGGTATCACTGAAGTGCAATTTACAGAACTTAGCAGCAAATTCACATATGTAAATTCAGATTTATTTTCTTTTGTCATCTTTTTTGTTTCTTTTTTTTTACAAATATTACAAATGTACATCCATTAGTACAGTATTGCCATTCACTCATGCATGTTATGTACAGAATCTTCACTAAAGGATTACTACTGAGCAATTTTTCCTTTGCTTCAGGAAATGCTGTGTGTAGGTCATGTGTGCTTCTGGGATGGGGTCCCATCACACTGTTGTTGCACATAATGAGAAGAAGTAGATATTTAAGGTCATATTCAACCCTAGTGCCAGCAGGTGCAACTCTGTTGAGATCAGCTGAGGGACTCAGTTTGGTACCCACTACTAAACTCATTCTGACAGCTGAATCCAGGGTTGCATTTATGTATTTCTTGCAACAAAAGATCATTCCATCCTGCCACACCTTTTTCTATGTCCTTAAAAATAACCAGGCATGGTGCTTTGTTGTCACAGTAGCTGCAACACCAGCCTGGTGGAACTATTATGCATTAGTTGGGTTGATATCATGCCATGGCTGGAGGAGGATGGGTGAGGGCAGGGAGATGTAAGGAAGAGCCATTGAGGTCTCATGTGTGCTAGACAAGGACTAACTGGGAGAGGAAAAGCAGAAGACATGCTCCCCCCTGCCCCGTGCATCTCTGCATGAGAAACCTTGTCTTCCTCTCTGGCTGCCCTGTGGTTTCTCTCCCTCGATGGGAGCAGCCAGAGCCCCTGGGGCACCACTGCCAATGTCCCCTGCAGCCTCCCCCACACCTCACGGGCTGGCCCCTGCCCGCTGCCCCTCGGGCACATCTGATGCCCAAATCACCCTGGAGGTCTGCAGCGACAGCTGTGTTAGAGGACAGGACCATGTGCAGGTACCTGGAAGCTCCAGAAGGTGCCAAAAGTATTCAAATGTTAATCAGAAGAGCTGTCAAAGTGGTCAAAGTATTGACAAAGTGGTTACCACAAAGTGTTTCCATTATTGAAAAGTCTCAGTTTTTTGGTTGCCTTTTTTTTTTTTTTTTTTTTTTTAAGCTATTTCTACTCTAAGGATATTTTTCAAAATATTTTTGGTAGTTAATATGGAATGTATTATTTTGTTGAAAAGGTTTCTGGAAGGGGAGAGCTTTGTTTTATCTAATTTAAAAATTCTAGTTTATCACAATTGTTTTTATACAAGACACTATAGATACATCTTGTAGTTTATAATCTAAAAATAAAATCTCATCAAAATACTGTAGCTATTCTATTGTGGGCATCAATAAACAATGTATTTACTGTATATGGCTCTCCAAACATGATAAACCCTATACAAAGAGCATCTATCTTTATTGATAGGAACAGTTTCCCGTGTAAAGGAAATTACATGGAAAAATATGAGCCTTGTGTTGTTTGAAAAGTAACTCAGCTTGACAGTTCTGAGAAAATACCAAGACAATTATCACAAATCAGTAGCAGCATGTTATATACAGATTTAAAGAGAATCACAGGAATAAAAAGAAAACAGTAGTTATATACCCGCAAATCCTGTCATCTAAAAACCCAGAAACTTAGAGAAATGTACAGGGCGTTTGAAGGTTGGTTTTGCAGAGGGACTATCAAAGCTCAGTTCTCCCATGACTGTATCTCCTGCATTCTGATGAAGTTTGGGATGGTTCAAAGATGAGATTGTATCAGACCCAGCCCAGTTATGAAGAAAATATTTAAATGTTGGGTGATAATTGTCTCCTAAGTGAAAAACGCCATCTGCTTTTCAGGCTGCAGATGAGCATGAAGAGTAATAATAACACTTGGCATTTACACAGAGCTAGAATCTGAAAGCTCATGCATTGAGTAAGACCTTACCCAAACCTGTGGTTGCATCTGCTGTGCTTATGTCAATTGGACAGTGTAGAGAGGTAAAACTCACTGCAAGAGTGACAAAATCTGTCTTACACTGTTGCATGTGACCAGAGCATTTTGATCCTGCCAAGTTCCTTAGATGTGAAGCATTTATTATTATCCCCATTCAACAGGTGGAGAAACTGAGGCAGGGAAGAGCCAAGTAACAAATGTGCTCTCTTGTTTGGGGATGTCTCACTTGTGGGTACCCAACCCAGTGGTTGTTCAGATGCATGGAGCATCCTGAGCTCACACCCACTTAATTCAGAGCTGTGGGTCATCAGAAGATTGGAGATCTGAGGCTCTGGGTCCTGCTGCAGCCTGCCTGACTTTAGGTAGCTTCCTGAAGATCCAGAGCCAGGAGCATGGTCACACTGGTCCTCACTGGCAGCCCCTGCAGAGCTGTGCACCTCTGCAGGCAGCACAGCAGTGAATCGCCCCCTTGACAAGGATCTGCATCCTGGCTGGTGTCTGAAAGGCATGTGAGATGAACTGGGCCCAGACAAGCAAAATTTGCAGCATGCAAATTCTGACTAGAGTTGAAGATTTGTTGTGAACTGGTTTGTCCAAGGTGTCAGAGGGAATAACTGTAAAAATCAAGGGCATCCTGATGCCTGGCTTTGTGCTCAGAGCCAGCAATGGAAAAATCAATTTAAAAATGCTGCATTTCTTTGAGGTCCAAATTTTTTGTCACAGATTTAGGCAGCTTACAGGATAATTTTTGCATAGAGGTTAGGAACCTTTTTTGGTGGATGATTATGGATGCTCTGAGACCTGCTGTCATGCTGTGTGCCCGGGGTACTTCCATCTCTGCTCACTATTTTCCATTATTCAGTGATGACTTTTCAACTGATTGTGTGAGGGAAAACAGAGGTCTATTTTGGATCAGACAGGTGGCCCACTAACACCTCAAATCAGTAATAATCAACAGCAATAAACAATAAAAAGCAGAATCTTGGTGGGGGTTGCATTATAATTTGGGCAGGTACATTGTGGGGAAGGGACCATGAAAAAGCAGTTTTCTAAAGTTGAGTTCAGTGCATCAGACACATTTCTACTTATGTATTTCCAATACAGGATTAAAAGCAAATATTCCCATGGAGGTTGCTATTAAATCTCAAACTGCTTCAATTCTCTCCGTGCATACGTCCTGCCTCGCCTTCTCTCCAGTTGGTTTGATCTGGTCGTGTAGAAAAGGTGTGGAGTGATTTACACAGTTAGTAGGAACTGATCTTGCTCTGGGGGTTTCTTCACCCAGGTGCCCAGGCCAGCTTTCTGAAATGCTTTAAACAGCTGCTGCTTAACAGACTGGTATGTCTGAGCCACCAGCTTTGCCTCGCTGTACACTGATGGCATCTCTCCATGGCTTGGTACTCGTGTGCTCAGCTGCAGAACAAAAATCAGGGAAGGGGAAAAAAAAATAAAAAATCCAACCTATGAGCCAAAAGAAACAGGAGGCTTCAGTTGCTGTATAATCTTCCTGTCTACATTTCATAAGCAATCACTGTGCTTTGTGTGTTTGCTTTTGGTTTAACAACCAGAAAACCAGGGAAGCAATAAATGCTGGTGACATAGTTTTGAGCCATTGTGAGGAGGAAAGGGGTGAACAGCTCTGCCTTAGAGTGGGCATAGGCAGTAGCAAGTCTTGGTGTGTTCTACAAAGGCAGAATGCTACTTCTCAGTTAAGATGATTTTTATGGACCAAATTGAAGAAAAACCTTTCTGGAAATCTTTAAAGCATGTGCTCCTTTAAAAAAAGTTTAGTCTGGGAAGTGGAGCAGCTCAGTGCTTCCAAGTAATGCCCAGACACAGAAGAAGAAGGGTTGCCTTCCACACTCTTCCATTTCCCCTCTATAGTCTGTAATTGTTGGGAAAGCTGTGAAACATGTCCAGGACAGGGCAGAAATCAGGCATCAGGGTTTGTGCTGGTGTGGGAAATCTGAGTGCTCTGTTGGAACACTGAAGGCACCCATGAGGTGCTACCTCCAGCAATGACACGTCCCGTGGCCCTGGAAGGACATGCAGGAAGGAGCACCCTTTGCTCTGCATGAGGACTAAACAAACTCTGACCTGCCCAAGTCTCTACCGTGCTAAACCTGTAGGGAAAGGCACCCCCAAGGCAAGCCTGATGAGCAAACAGCTCTTTTCCTTGTGTCTATACAGGAGAGATGCTGAGAGGCTGATTAAAGGAGAAGGTGAACATGCAGCCTGCAATGAGTTGCTCCTGTCTGTGTGTGCCAGCACTGTGTGGGGCTGTGTTGGCTGGAGCTGTACCCTCAGCAAGGGAGAGTGACATTGCCTGGGTGTCAGTGGGGCACAGGCTGGCCTGGCAGCAGTGGCTTCTCTCTGTCTGCCTCTTTGTGTTCCCTTTGCTCCCCAGAGGTAGAGAGTGATGACATGATCAAGTCCTCATTTTGTCAAGGGCAAAGTGCCCTGATCAGCCACAAGTTACTCTCTCCTGCTCACTGCAACCTCGTCCCTGGTGTGAGCCAGAAGCAATCCAGCTCTCCCTGCTGTAGTTCCAGCCACAGCCCCCATTTTGTTCCTGTGAGGACCCCTCCATTCTGGGGGTGGCAGGAGTGCTTCTTGCCTCGCTTCCTACCTGCTATGCAGGAAATAGGCTGGGACCTGTGTCAGCACACTGTGACCAGGCCCTGGGCACAAAGCCCAGTTGGTCTCTTCTGCTCCCCACAAGGCTCAGAGGTGCTGCTAGGACAGACCATGCCGCTGCCTGGAATGGGATGAGTCCCACCAGCCTCCTTCCCCTGTAATGTCCTGCAGAGCAGAACAATGCCTTTGGGCTTGTGCTCAAACCTGTCCACCCTGCAGGCTCCTTTGCCTTCCCTAATGACTTTGTTGGTGGAATTGTCTCCAGACTTCCCTCCCCACCATCACTCTGTCTTGTTTGTTTCCACTCATTTCCCAAGAGGAAAGAGGTTTTGGCACTTAATAAAATAATTTTTTGCTTGTCTTCCTCTCCTCTCACTCCCCGTGGGCTGCAGGACAGCAAGCCCGTCAGTGCAGCGGCCGTACCTTGCCGTGCAGCTTTGCCCAGCGGGTGAAGAACATGTGCTTGCAGAGCCGCGAGGGGCTCCCGCAGCTCCTCTTCCCCGTGGTGGCGTTGATCACCTCCAGCTCCGTGCTCCCCACGATCCAGTTCACGCTGAAGCCGGGAGATTTTCCGGGCTGCCGAGCGTCAGCGTGGCTCACCCCTGGGGAGAGAGGGACACCAGTAAGCTCCAGTGCTCACTCGGAGGCTGCTCCTGGGTAGTTGTGGCACAGGAGACACCCTCAGTGAACCGCTGGCATCGTGCACTGCACGTGCTCTTGTCACCATTGGTTAAACATTACCAGACCAAGCACCTTGAGTGACATAACTTAGCAGTTCCTATAGATTTTTTCCACCTTGCACGCAAACCGTCCATTAGTGTAAGGAGAGAATTTGGATTGGAGTGGGAGCTGTTGACAGCAGTGTGACGCTTGCTGAGTGAAATCTTTCACAAAGGCTTTGATGGGATAGCAGGTTTTTAAAAGGAACTAAGCAGTACAGTGCTTTGGCCATGAGTTCTTTCAGGGGAGCTTCCCACAGTCCAGCATATTTATCTGCTATTAAGTCCTGGGGCCTTTGCTGTGAGGGGATGTCTAGATCCCAGGGGATAAGAAAATATGAAACAATACACTTCATCATCACAGAGAGTTTATTAGATCCAAGTTAATAATGACCTTGTAGACATCACAGACCTACACAGAACACTCTTGGTCCCCACCTTGTGTCTGCATGTGAGATTCCAACCCCCATACTGGAGCACCAATTTCTTCAACAGCTAGTTAGTGTCCTAATGGAGGTATTTGGGACATCTTTAAGTGGAATGTATCATATGTAATTTTAGACAGCTGCAGTAAGGATGTTTACAGTCACCTGGGATGACTGCATGACCTTAGTGTCATTTACATGGCCAATTTTGGACATCTGAGCCACATACTGAGCCAACCCCTTCATGGGTGAGATCTCTCTTGGCTCTAAATGCAGACCAGGGCTACAAGGTCTGGTGTGGGTGTGTACATGAGTTATTTTTAATCAGGTAAATTTCTGTCTCTTTCTAACTATTTAGTGTAGCTCAGCCTTTCCATGACTCCTGCTGCTTTTTCATTTCTTGTACCTGAAACCAGGGAAGGATTAGTCCTTGCAAGAAAATAAGAGGAATAAAGAAAGTGGCTGGTTTATTTTCCAGCACAGTACAAATGCAAAAAAGTGAGCTCTGCCTTGCCCTGCTCATTAGTGCTTTTGCAGCCAAGAATCAACACTGGGAGCTCCCAAGGCTGGAAAACGCAGAGTGACCTGAAGCAGTTTGAATATTTTTGAAAACATGGGCCTTGGATAATGTGTCTGGATCCAGTTGTTATGTCCCTCTCTGCTAATTTGCTGTGTGGGCCACTAGCCTGCAGACCTGGACAACAAAAGCCACTGTGGTGAGTGGCAGGTGGGACGTGCTGGTGGGCAGGAGCTGCCTGGCACAGCCACCCCAGCAGAGGCCAGTGCCAGGACTGGGTCTGTGTTTCCAAATGGCAGCTCCTGCCTGCAGCAGCTCCAGCAACAGTTAATGGTTTGCACTGCTTTCATTGCTGCTGGGTGGAGGGCAGCAGAGAAAGGTCCTTTGCATTTCCTGCTGAGTGGGTTTTAAAGAACTTTTGCAGAGAGCGAGAAGTACTGATATGGGCCATTCAGAGAGAAGGAGATTAAAGAAAAGAGATCAAAGCCCCTCCTTTCCAAAGTGCCCTTCTTGCCCAGCATCTCATTTTCAAAACAGATGCACGCCATGAGCATCTGCTAGTCTGAGGCAGAGTGGGGGGAGATGGGAGCTGGTGGGAATGCTGCATCCATCACTGAATGTGTTCAGCTTGGAAAGCTCCTGAAAGACACCTCGGGAGAAGTGGAGAGCTGTGCAGGGCCTGTCTGGCCAGGATGCTGCCTCTGCAGGCAGCTACTGCATCCTGCCTGGAGCCTCTCAGCATCATGGCAAGCAATGCCACTGAGGGACATGCCCCCTCTCTCCCCATCCCCTCTGCCTTAGGAGGGAGCTGCTAGAGCCAAATGGAACTTAGCACACACAGAGAGAGAAAGGTGGCCATTGAAGGGAAAAAATTATATGGCAAACTCACTCTGTGTTGGTGACAAAGCTGGAACTGCAGAAATCATCTCAGTCACCGGGACTGAACTTGCTACCGTGTGTAAAACAGAATTACAGCTAAGTCATAACCTCACCCAGGATTTGTAAACACATTCATGTCGTATTAATACCTCTTTCAATTTTTTTTTCCCCCAGAGATAACAGATCAGTCTGCATCTAAAACTCCAGTTCACCTAGGCAACAGGATTTAAACTGAGAGCTTGAAAATCAGATATCTCTGCAGCGCTGCTCGAGCGTCTCTACACAGAACAAGATGCAAACAGATCAAAATCAGCTGTTTGACACTATGCACCACTCTCTGTCAAGATAGCACCCAAAAGCTTAGAGGATTTGAGTGCCAAAAAGCATGATAGCAAACATCCTGCCATGCAAAGTTGCCACAGGACCCTAAATAAATGAAAATGTTGTGAAATCCCTGACTAGAGGAAGAGAAGGAAAGGCTGCACAGAGGGGAGAGCAAGTTGTGGCTGCCCATCAGATGGGGGCTGTGAGAGTAGCCCAGGCTGGTCCCAGTGCCTGGAAACCCCTCTGGGATCTTTTGGCTTTCATGCTTTATCTTCCCAGCTATCATATATAAGTACATGTATTTAGGTAAATAGAACATATTTTCATATCCTTTTCTGAACACAAAAGAAGAGCTTTTAAAGAAAAAAACATGAGAGTCATAACATAAAAATATAGAGCATGGATACATTCTCTGATTGTTGATATTTTTATAATTTGAAAATTTCTTCCATATTTTTCTTTGGACAAATAATTGTTTTGATTTATTTAGAAAGTAACACTCAAATAATCTACATTACTTTCGCTCCTCTATGTAAAACATCCTTCTCAAAACCCACACAACAAAGAATACAACAGAAGACAGTAGGATTTGAAAGAAAAAGAAAAGTCTTTGCAGAAATAATATGAATTTGAGTGCTGGGGGATGTGAACTGAAATCTGTCCTCTCTCTCCTCTCTCTCTCCCAGCAAAACCTCATAACCCATCAGGACACCCTTTAAAACAGCCTCAATCTTAAGAGAACAGGATATAAAAAAGGCATTTCTTCTAAAAATTACACCCAAGAGTAATCTCAGTAGAAGAGTGCAGTTCCATCTGGCTGGGACTGGTAGAAAACTGAGTGGAAAACCTCACTGATTATTTTTCAGTGGAACCAAGGAGTTAATCTCAGTATACCTCATCACACACCATGACTCTCCTCTCCATTGGAATGTTTGTACTGCTATGATCAAGTGGCAAAATAATGACACCCTTATAATTTAAGGACTCCTGATGTCCTGGGCTGGTCTGATGTCCAAGACAAGGGTGGGAGGTGGAATTGCCTGGCTGAGGTTGTGTAGGTTTGGTCTCTAAAGCATTTGGAGAAGCTTTTTCTAGGTGCCTGTCTCCTTAGTCACTGGATATGCTGCTGGCAGGGTTTCCCAGGAAAAAGAATTGTGGTGTAAGCCTCAGCAATGTAAGTTTTAATCAGCATTGCCTCCCCAGGATTTGGGGGGGGGGGGGGAAGATTACAAATAATGGCATTAGAGACAAAAACAATGCAGAGAGAGAGAGAGACAGATTCCTCCCACCCCTTCTCCTGGGCTGAGGAAAACCCACAAACACAACCAAAACGCGAAGCAAATGCTTCTCCAAACAGAAGCCTCTGGGAAGGAGGAAGACAGCCCAGAAACAAGCAGATATTTAAAGTGACACAAGACCCCCTCTGATGCATTTCTTATTCCCTTGAAATCTCTGTCACTGACTCTTGGACATACATACACACACATACTCTGGCAAAGTATGACCCATTGCTTTTACTCTGCAAGGCCAACCCAGCAAAGCAAGAGCTGTTCTGTGGCGAAAACTCTTACAAAATCCCTTTTTGTGTTTTCAGTCCTTCAGCAGTTGAAGTGGGTTTCCCTGTACATCCTGGAGACACAGGGAAATTGTGTGTGCCTTTGATCTTAATTTATGGGAGCACTTACAGTGTGTTAGGGCTGGCACAGGATGAGATCTGCTTTCCCAGTGGGAGATGCGGTGGCTTTGGCAGCCAGGGCTGTGTTGTCAAAATAACAGATTTGGGAAATGGGGAGATATCTCCTGGCCAACTGTGAGTTCTTTCCTCCCTACCACAATGTCGTGTGGGAAGGAAGAGGGGGCTGAGCCATGCCCATGGTGGACCAGGGCAGGAGGGACAGGTGGGGACATAAACTGGAGGGAGAGTGTGGATCACAGCTTCCTACTCACTTGATTGCAGTCTTTGTCCAGCTGCATTGAAGAGTTAAAAAATGGAGATAAGCTGTTCAGAAAAGGATAAGCCTTTTGACCTGTTCACCTCACAACACATACACGCACATTACACTTGCCAGATGTACTAAACCACACAGAACCCGAGAATTTCCCCAGTGGCTAAACTATCACTTCTGCCTCAGCCAAACAAATTTTGTCACAAGGACATATTAAAAAAAAAAGTCCATGAAATAGATAAGGTATAAACCAGCACTGTCCCGACTGAGGAACCTAGAGGATTTTGAAAGGTAATGGGGTACTCCACTAAACTGTCCTGATCTCCCAGCTCTGTGACACTGACATCATATTGATGTCTCAGAGAATCCTCCCAAAGAACAATTATCAAAGATTAAAATAAGGATCTAATCCGGTTCAGAACTGGTGTCCCTTAGCATTCACATGCCTCATGTGAACCCGAAGACTATTAAACCTAAAATTTACTGAAAGCCTCCTTCTTGTTTTTAGAAATATTTTACTGAGTCACACTTTGTTTCCTACTCTGAGTGTTCAGTGTACAGTGGTTGTTTTCCTAGTCAGCTTATATCCACTAATGATCCTTTTGTGGCCGCTGCTACAAGAGGAACTGGATTTAAACACATTGGTTTCTTCATTCTACAAATTCATATTCTTCAGGAAAAAAAAAAAGGTGTGAGTTAATACAAACAAAAAGCATTGCTGTTGGTAAGCAGCATGACCAGAGATGGGAAGGGGGATTATTTGTCTTGCAGGCAGGTGTTTGCTTACCACTGAGAAGCAGCTGATTGCGCCGGTACGAAGCTGGCAGCTGACCAATGTCTTCTATCCTATGGCTCATTACCCGGGAAAGGTGACCAGTGTGGTAGAGGCTTCCCACAATGATGCTGTGCAAGTACATGGGTTCGATGAAGGAGCTGAGGAGAGCGCCTTGGAGCCCAAGGATGTTCCACCTGAAAAAAAATTCAGGAGCAATAAGACACATGGGTGGAGGAATGGCCATACTGGAGCTACCCTGGGAAAATCAGCAAATGCCAGCACATGGGTTAGAGGGATGAGGGATGAAACCATTCCTGTCCCTGTCCTATGATACAGAAAGCACTGTTGGGTTATTATACTCCCATGGGCTGATTACCCCTCCAGGAGGATTTGAGATTACTGTGGTGCTACTCACTTAAGGGATGTATTTCCATCTTGTATTGCTGCAAATAGAGGCTTCTTATCAAGAGGTGTTCTTTCTAAAAGTATTTTGTGTTTGATGGATGTTCATTTAGCATGCCTCTGGAAGAATTTTATTTTTTTCCTGCATCTATAGTGTTTCACTTGCAATGGTAGAGCTAGAATGTGAGCTTTGTTATTAATTCTACCTTTATTTGCTTCTTGTCATACATAAGTACCATCTCCATGTCATACAGCCAAGCTAACACATGACTTAGGTGACCAAAATTCCCCCAAAATCTTTGAATGCCTCATAGGCTGACATTTCTTTGCACCAATGACCACGAAGATATGAAGACATCCATGGGAATCAAATCCTGGTCCTGAATAGGAAGAAGCAGAGAAGACTTGGGGGTTTAGGAAATTTATTTGTAATTGATAGCTTGACTTTCTCTAAAGTGTTCAGAGTGATGGATACATCTCACCCTATTGCTGCCTTAAAGGTGCTGCAGAGTGATGGTGGGAACCTTGGGACCTTCCACCTGTTGATGACAGACATTCGTGCTACTGGTGGTGGCATAGTTGCCAGAACAGTTCTGCATTTTAATAGCCTATGAATTTTTACATCAAGCTAGGCACAAATATGACAGCATGCTTGCCTCTAAATTCTTCAGGGGACAGCTAATTGGTTAATGAGTGGAAAAATTAAAAAGGAGAAAGAAGTCATGATGCAGTTATCTTCTTGGCAAACCTGTTCAGCTCAACTCATCTAAGAAGTTGTTTCCTACCACACACTCGCTAACAGGCTCTCTTACACTTGGATAATATTTTTACGTAAGTTGAATACTGTCAATCTAGCTGAGTAGTTTTGAGTTCAGGAGTTCAAACTGAAAATGCTTCAGAAAATGTAGTTTGGAGAGTATATTTTGGCTCATTAAAACCCAAAACACCGGCAACATTTGGAACTCGGTAGCTGCTGAAGGAAAGAGTATGAGGTGTCTGCTATATAAGGCATCATCCAGTGGCTGCCATGCTAAATAATGTGTTTAAAGCAGAATTTCCATCAGCAGCAAGCATTATGGTGCTAATTTCTTACATCATTGTTCTTTTCATTAATTAACATTTCTCAACCGTTAGTGCAATTATTGCAGTGCCTCAGTACTGTATGTCTCTTTTCATGATTAATAAGGAGTCATTATATTTCCCTTTCCTGAAGCAGTCAATTAACACGGAATACTTTCCATTAATTACTGAATGTTTAAAACCAGCATGCTGTACCTGGAGAGCAATCTGCTCTAGGAACCTGTGACACCAATTGCTTTTAAAAGTTCCCTTTAAATTTTATTCCAAAAACACAAGCAATTTAGCTGGCTGTATTAATTTGCCTCTGAAGCAGGGCTGTGAATGAGAAACATCTTTTAATCTCATGCAAGAAAAGGCAGCCATCTGGCTGCTGAGGATTTCAGAGTCAGACTCTCCCTGTCTCCCTCTGTAAATGCAGGCCATTAAAGTAATATGTTCATCTACATAAAACTCAAATGAAATATAAAAGGTAATATTTATATACAAACAATTTAGTCCCACAATTTAAACAGTCATTGGTTTTATGAAACATTTACTTTAGTCGATCAGATTTGCATAACTTCATTTGGGGAAAAAAAAAGTGTGGTCATTTCTGCAAATAACATCACTTTTAAAGGAAAGAGCTAGCTGTCTTGGAATAAATAACTTATCATGATGCAAAATTAATAATGCAAACTTAAGAAACAGAGCTGAATTCAGCTAACAGTACTATGCCTTCAACCAGCATCCAAGGTAAGCAAAAAAATTACATAGATATCTTTGTCCAGATGGAAACTTGTAAGATATCGGTGCTGTTTTCAGCATTTAAAATTTCCTTAAAAAAGCCTTACATATTTGATTGATGGAGAGAAGAAAAGCCGCTAAACAGAAAACAACATATGTTCAACAATATTGGGATTTCAGCAATATGCACATCACAAGAAATCATCTGAATTTTATTTACCAAAATAAGGGATTGTGTTCAGGTCGTAAATTACATGGTAATTTAAATTCATCATAAGGGATCTGCCTTTTCTTTAGAGATATTTCTCTACCTAATTCTGGACATATTCATCCTAGTGTAAAAAGGGATTCGAATGTCAATGGAATGACATTATTGGAAATCACAGTATAAGCATGATCAGGTCACCCCCTATGTATTGAAAGCATTCCATAAACATGAATTAATCCTTACAGTGCTCTCGTAAGGTAAAGTCCCATTTTTGCACCCTGGGGAATCAGGGCAGAAAGGGAGTAAGATCTGCTGAAGTCTGTAAGAGTTTCTGGCTTCTGGATGCAATAGTAGTCCCTTGAGAGAACCCTGTTTTCCAGGGTGCCAAAAGGAGGCACAGGAAGGTGTAGGGACGATGAAGCTTCTGTATCAGCCATGGTGAGTTTTGACCCCAGGGTATAAGTTTGACACCAAGACAAATTGGACAGAGCAACAGTTAAAAAAATCAAACAAGGCAGAAGAAACCTATCAGAGAATATGGGCACAAGAGCAAGTCCTGCCTGATGTGTAGAATGTGGTGCAAAAAGAGACTGTCCAGAACCAGACAGCATCCTAAGGTAGCAAGGACTGAGAAATCAGGAAAGGTCCTGACACCAAGAAGGCACTATTTGGTGGGAACCACTTGCTGGGTCTTTTTGAGCTGGTGTCCCCCATGCGGTGTGAAAAGGGATGAGGGTGATGGCACTGCTGCCTCTACAGGGCTACTTCCAAGTTCAGCACTGGTTTAGCAGCATCTGGTCAGAGAAATAGGATGAAGAAGCAAAGAGGGATCTGTGCTTTCAAACCTAGCCCAGGTTTGTCAGAGTGTTTAGACTGTTGCTTCTCTCTGGCAAGCAGTCCCGATCATGTGTGTGAGTCCCACTAACTCAGCACAAGTCCTAGGAAAGCAGGGGTCCTGTACTGAGCTGGCCAAAACCAGACCCTTGCTCTGCTGCTGTTGTCCTTCAGAGCACAGGAAAAACACATTAATGTTGGGGAAAATTTTCAGTTCCTCATTCTGGTGCTGCTCTGTGGATGAAAAGGCCTGCCTTGGAGGGCAGCCAATGCAGTATCGTGCAGAAACATTAGATTTTACTGACAAATATTTGGGGGAAGGTCTTTTATCCTGTGTATTATTCATCCCTTGACCAACACACATGGCTAATGTACTGACTTGGTCCTTTGATATATGAACATCTATGGAATTATTTGTAGTTAGATGGTAGGGAAAGATCCATCTGAGCAACAGTGAAACTATCAATAACGGTGTTAATTTTGAAGGAGCTATTTCTCTGTAGCCTAATTTAGGTCCATGAAAGTAGCTGTGTTCCCATCTGTAAAAAAGAGCTCTCTTCAAATGTGGCTTTTCAAAATAAAATTATTATTCAAAGCAATGCAGTGTTACATTTTGGCTTCTCAATATATCAAAGTGACTTTTCTTGCTATGAGGAAATATGCTGGATCATTCTGAATTTTCCTAATTGTGCAAGATTTTAAGGGCTGTTTTCAAGGACACGCATCTCTCTAATAACTCATACCCTATGTGCTCTGTAATAACCCTTCCAATAAAGTGAAAATCAACCCACTGCTCCCTTAGTCACAGATCTTATTTAAAAATCCCCAAATCTTCAGCAGGCAGGATAAATAAAACAGAACGTCTCCCCTTTTCACTCAAATATGGGAGCGTTTGTAGCTTTAAATGGAAGGAAAGTATGCCCTTCCTTTTGTTCAAACAGCAGATATTACTGCACTGTTTACAAAGACAAAATCCCGCGTCCAGTTTTCAATATAGATAATCCTTAAACAAATATATTTTTGCCTGTTTGTCAATCACAGAAATGCCAGTGACAAGCTGGGAGGCATCCCAGAGCAGGCAGCCTTTCTTTAATTAAATGCTGTGCTCCCCCAGTCCTGGACAAGCAGTGGGCAGGGCATGCAGGGCCCCCCCAGTTCCCAGGCTCCTGACAGCTCGGGACCACAGCGAGGTGTGCAGGGAAATGTGTCCCCACGTCACAACCACACCACAGCCTCCACATGCTGGAGCACCCCCTCACCACACGAGTTGTCTATGGCCCCTCCCGTGGACCAACAGAAAAAGGCAGGATGAAAATACTGAGGAAGGGGTTTGGAGGCAAACCCATGGGGATGCAGAGGGCTGCAGCCTTGCTCAGGTCCGTACAAGGCTCCCTGCCCGTTGCTGAGATGTGATGTGACAGCTGGAGCCCCTTTGCTGGTGTTTCTAGTGTTGATTTGGACATGGTTAGACCTGAAGGCCAACATTTGAACCCCTTTGTAACTGAGAGGTGGAGAAATTTGCCTGATGCTTCAAATCATCTCAGGGAACTGTGTCCACCTGCCATGGATGCTCAGAGGCTGAAGTGTCTCCTTGGGACCTTTGGAAAAATTGCCCATTAAAAAGCATTGCTGATGAATTTCAAATCTTATTTTGATAAGGCCTTTTGTAAAAGATTTTTTTATTAAGAGCTTTAAGTCTTATCCACTTGGTGTGGTGTTAACCTCCTGTACCACAGTTTCTATTACCAATATTTCCATCTATGCTTCACACAACATAAATTGTTATTCAGGGTGGCATGTGCTCAGAGGGACACCTGTGGTGTTCCTATTTATACGACCATTTAGCTATTATTGGTTTGGAAACTGGAACTAGTGCATTAGTTTTTGATCTGTATTTTAACAGTGGGTGGTTTATATATGTTTTCTGGAACATACCTTGTGGTGAAAGATTGAAATTGAACTCTCAGTCACACAGAAAGGGGTTAAGAGAGAGAATTACAAACCATGTGCACAAATCATCTCTAATTGAAGATCTAGCTGTGTTAATTGATTTTCATTTGCATTAATACACAGCCTTTGAAGTACCTTTTCTTAAGAGTTACCTTGTCAGGCTCAGCCTTCTGTTAACAATTGCTCTGGTCGACAGGCTAACACTTAAAATAGATCTAAGAATGCCAATTTCTAACACTGACTTTTAGTCTTGCATTTTTATATGCTGCATTTAAATACAGCTTAATGTGCTCAACTCATCCTATAAAATGCTACTTCAGACTCCCACTGCTAAATCTTGAAACAGTGCCTTAAGGCTACACTACCTTTCAGTACTCTGAACGTATTCTCAATAAAGATTTCTTCCTATTCTCTAGCTTGTGGGGCCCAAATAATCCACAAATCTTAGACATAGGACATGGGTAGACTGCTCACGATGAAATGCCAAGTTTGGAGGTCCTTTGTTACCATTTGTGTTGTTTTGTAGGTGAGGTAATTTAGATATTCAAGGTCTTTTTATACTTCTGGGCTGAATGTCACTTTTTTTGTGAAGTTTGAGGAAGTAGATGGCCGTTAACCTGGTGGCAAGAAAACACACAGTCTTTTAAAGGTGACCTTTTGAGAAGTGGTAGTAAGAAAACAATTTTAAGGCCAGAGCTTATAAAACAAACACTGAATTCTGGCTTTTATGTGCTGTTTAAAGACAGTGTTTATGAGGATTTCTCCCTGCAAATCCTGCACAATGCAAAGTACGTTCCTCCACCTGCATCCTGCAAGGGGACTCTGAAAGAGGACAAGTGCCACTGCTCATCCATTTAGGAATAAGTTTATACAATCTTGCTGTGTGTAGATGTAAATTTGCTGCACAGAAGGCTGGCATCTCTCCAAAATAACTACATCAGCTTGACATCTAGTGAGCCACAACATGCTCTGCCCTGGCCAGAGTGTGACATGTCCAAACCCCTGGCCGAGGTCTATCAAGGAAGAGGATTTGGGGAAGAGTAGTGCAATGCAGAACTCTCTAGTGAGACACCCAGATAAGATCAAATTTTTGGAATAAACCCTAGTGTTGAATGCTTGAACCAAGATCCTCAAAATAACTTGCACGTATCAAGTTGAGGTGGTGACATGGGACCTTGGAACGCCTGCTCATGTCATGGGTCTGCCATGCTTTGGGGAGCCCCCTCCCTGTGCTCCCAGCACCACTGCCATTCTCTACCAAACCACTGGCAATGGCAAGCACCAAACCTCTCTGTGCAGCTACACAGGGCAGAACACCCTGCTATTTTGGAAGGGCTGGCACTGGGGGAAATAATTTCTCTAGTTTTCTGCATGGGAGAAGAAGAAACCCAGGTGCTGATGATTAGATAAATAAACTTGATGAGCTCAGAGCATGGAACAGGAAACTTTATGCAGAAGGGAGGTGTGTGTACTGCTACAGCTGAGTTATGGTGGGCCTAGAGGATGAGCCATGGTGGAAGGAGACTGGTCTGAAGCTCAGACAGTGTTTCCATGAGTCAGAGGACAAAGTGTGTCAAAGGGAGGGTGATTTCTCTCCTCTGTGACAGACTCTGAATTTCCCTTATAAGTCTGTCCAGAAGGGTGATGGACTTAAGTGCATAGATCTTTGATATTTTGCCCAGAATTTCATATTTCTTCTGCTGTAGGAATAAGAAGTAGAGGCATTTGGAAGTTCTGATTTTATATATTGTCTCAGTTTGAGAGGAAGTGATTTTTTTGGGAAGTTTTAGTTAAACCAATCAGTGGTCAGATTTGAATATTGACACCTGGTGTGACCACTGAAGACGTGAGTCACCTCTGAAGACACACGGGGTTAAAAGCAGAGAATTTCCAGAGTTCGCTCTCTTCTGTTCCGTCAGCCTGGAGATGCACATCTTCTCCCCACCTGGCTGTAGGCTGGATGGGGAGGGGAGCCA
>VZSE01003093.1:0-11368 GCA_013398275.1 Promerops cafer
CCCAGTGATCCTGGGATTCTGTGAGCTGCTCCACAAACAGAGCAAAATTCACATATTTTGGGGATCTGCCCCAAAATTCCCCCACAATTGCTCCACAGCCCCTTCCTCATCCCCTGGAGCTGGTGCTGGAGGATCTGATCCCTGCTCCCTGTTCCCTGGCCCTGGCCCCTGTTCCCTGTTCCGTGTTCCCTATTTCCTATTCCCTGGTCCCTGTTCCCTGACCCTGTCCCCTGTCCCCCATTCCCTGTCCCTTGTCCCTGCTGCCTGTTCCCTGTCCCCGCTCCCTGTCCCTGCTAGCTGTTCCCTGTTCCCTCTTCCCTGTCCCCATTCCCTGTCCCTGTCCCCTGTCCCCTATTCCCTGTCCCTATTCCCGATTCCCTGCTCCCTGTCCCTATTCCCTGTCCCTGTCCCCTGTCCCCGTCCCCTGTCCCTGCTCCCCATCCATTTTCCCTGTCCATTTTCCCTGCTCCCTGTCCCTGCTCTCCCCTCCCACTCCGATGAATTTAAAGCAGCATTTGTATCCCCACGTCCATGTTTGCAGTTTCTAATGGAGTTCCAATTATGGGCTGGGAAAGCAGCTGGAACTGAGCCTGTCTCCGTAATTTATGGGCAGTGCAGTCCCAGCCCAACGGATCCCTCTCGGGAAGAGCAGGAGCATTCGTCTCCGGAGCTCCGGCAGCGATTCCTCATGCTGATAGAGTCTGTGATCCCAGGGACATAATCCTGCCCAGGGACAGCAGCATCCCAAGGCATCCAGAGGGCTGGAGCAGAAGGCAGCAGGCTGCAAAAACTTCTGGGAAACTCCAGGACTGGAGTGGGAGGACGAGCAGGGACATCCACATCCCACCAGGAGAATGGGGAAGATCCCTCCTCGTCCCGTGTGTCCCTGGAATATCTGAATTTAGGGACTGGTTCATGCCCCTGTGACAGCCGTCGTTTTCTCCAGGCTGCTCCTCCAAGAGTCCCAGCCCAGCAGGGGCTTGGACATGGGGCCTGGTGGCCTTTAGGATACCTGAAACTCAGATCTGCCCCGGCTGCCTTTTCCGGGCTGGATGAGCCCAGGTCTCCCAACCCCTCCTGCAGAGTCCCAGGAGAGGAGTTCCAAAGCCAGCAGATCTCGGGAAGATCTGGGGAGTAGAAACCTTGTCCTGATGTGTCCCTGCACAAACCAATCCATGGCAATTGCTCTGAGCATTCCCAGGCTGAAGGGACAGTGAATCATCCCAGAATTCCGGAATGGTTTGGAAGGGACCTCAAAGCCCACCCAGTGCCACCCCTGCCATGGGCAGGGACACCTCCCACTGCTCCAAACTCTGTCCAACCCTGAGCAATTCCAGGGATCCAGGGGCAGCCACAGCTGCTCTGGGCACCCTGAGCCAGGGCCTGCCCACCCTCCCAGCCAGGAATTCCTTCCCAATATCCCATCCAAACCCTCAGTGTCTCAATTTGAAGGATATCATTTATATTAAAAAGACATTTTTGGCTCAATAGGGCCCAAGAGATGCAAGATTCCCAAATAAACCCTCCCCACTCTCCTCCAATCTCTCCCCCCAGGGCTCTGCCAGGCTGTGGAAGAGCAGCAGTGCTGGGACATCATCTCCATCTCCATCTTGATGACCTTGATTTTGCATGACAAGCAGCATATTAATTAATTAAAGAACAAGCCCAGCGTTCCCTGGAAAGGGCCATTCTTTTAATCCTGACAGGTAATTACAGCAGCAGAAATGATGAATCTTCCCAGGCACTGTTTGTCTTTAGGAGAGGCTTTAATTATGAAGGTTTTAAGGCTGGAGGGAGCTGGGGCTGTGTCAGGGGATGAAGGAAGGCTCAGGACCACCCGGAGTGCAGCTCCCTGATCCAGCCCCATCCCTGCCTTTCTTCCCAGTCCGTGGGAGGAATGCTCTGCTGAAGGAAGCAGGAGGGATGGGAACAGGCAAATAAAATGCACTGGGGAAATTCCTAACAGCAGGACAGACCCCCGGAAGTCATTGCCATCATCTGTCACCTGGCAGGGTCTGAGGAGGGATCTCCCTTTTATGGGGATAATGGGAAAATCCATATTTATAGGAAAGGGAGAAAAAGAAAAATGAGATATTCTGTGAGGAGTGGAAATCACAGCCTGGTTTTTCACGCACTGCTGTGCCCTTAAAATATCCCACAGGGATTCCAGCTCCTCCTAGTGTCCTCCAGAGGGAGAGGAAACCTCCAGCTCACTCCAAACTCGCTCAAGCCACCGCCAAAGTCTTGGACAAGGCATGAATTTGGGGCTCTCTTTATCCAGCCAAGAATCTCCACAAAGCTGGAGGATCTCCACCAGCCTGTCAGGATCTGCAGGATGTCCACCAGCCCGTCAGGATCTGCAGGATGTCCACCAGCCCGTCAGGATCTGCAGGATCTCCACCAGCCCGTCAGGATCTGCAGGATCTCCACCAGCCCGTCAGGATCTGCAGGATCTCCACCAGCCCGTCAGGATCTGCAGGATCTCCACCAGCCCGTCAGGATCTGCAGGATCTCCACCAGCTGGGGATAGGGACCAGGCCCTGCTGTCCTTGCATCCCACATCCCACGGGATCCCAAAATCCCAGGTGATTTTTTAAGCTGCCATGTCCTTGCTTATCACATCCCCCTGCTGAGCTCCGAGAGGGGATTTGTTGCATCCCACGGTCACCCAGAACGGGTGCCCTGGAAGGAAACTAATATGTACTTTCCCCCGCCCCCTGGCCGAGTGGCTCTCTGCCTTTTTCCCCTTGTTCTCGAAAGTTCCCTCTCGTTAGTGCCCCCATAGGTTCCCAGTTAGCGCATTCCAATCCCTTTACCCTTGTTGGAAGAGCATTTGGAACTTCCCCTGATCCTCCTTCTTGCCTGACAATCACTGGACACCTGACCCTCAGCCACACCTACCCCTGGGCCTTAAACCCCCAGATGTTCCTCCATCGGGCCTTTTCTGGTCCCTGACCCTCGGGGGGATAAACCCTGCTCGGCCCCGGCCAGGGGGAAACAGCTGCTTCAGGGATTCCCTCTGGGAGGTGACAAATCCACATCACCAAAGCCCCAGGATCAGCCAGGAAAGGGCTTTGGCTCCGAGCTGGCCCAGGAAGAGCAGCTCCGATGGGTCCAGCAGGGCTCCTGGTGAGGAGCCAAAGCAGCCAACAACACGCAGAAAACATAGATGTGTCCAGTTAAAGGCTCATTGTCGTTTTCTGAGGAATATTTACCTGTCCCATCCCTGGAAATGTCCAGGGCCAGGTTGGATGGGGCTTGGAGCAGCCTGGGATAGTGGGAGGTGTCCCAGTGGGTGGCACTGGATGGGCTTTAAGTTCCCTTCCAACCCAAACCATTCCATTGCTCAAAAACCTGATGAACATTGCCCCTTCCTGAAAAGCATTAATTCCCAGAGACCCAATTTCCTCTCGTTTTCCCTCCCATCTGTGCAATGACCCCAGCAGAAAACGGGATCATTCCTCCACGTGCTGCTCCAAGCAGCTTCCGTGCGCCAGGACACGCTGGAATTCCCAGCCCGTGGGGAGAGCCCACCCCGTACCCAGCCAGGAGGTGCTGCAGGGTGGAGCAGGAGTTGGTGGCATGCGGGAACAGCCCCTGGACAAGATCCGGCCGAGGAGATGATGCTGTCACGGTGACGCTCCCAATCCGGCCTTCCGACCCTCTCCCTTTGGCTGTCGGGATAAGCCGAGGCAGACGGGACATCCGAGGAGTCATTAGCAGGGCAATTAGCGCTCTCTCGGCTGGGAGTTCATTAAGAGCAATCAATCAATCAATCAATCAATCAATCGATCGATCGATCGATCAAGCAATCGATCAATCAAGCAATCAGAGCTGGGGGACATCAAAGCCAGGCCTCCCGTGGCGGGAGGTGGCGGCCGGGACACCCCGCCGTGGGGCCATTCCTGGCTTTTACACTTTAAAATTGTTATAAATGCAAGGATCGAGGAGCTGTGACCGGCCTGAGGCAGAGCCCCGAGCGCTCCGGGAAGTGTTGGCGCAGGGGTCAGGATCCAGCAGCATCCCTGCTCCATCTGCGCTGCTCGGGAGGGTTTATCTCATCCCGGGAAAAGCTGGATTCAGCTGCGGGAAAAGCCACTTTTGCCAGGCTGGCAGCGCACGGAATCGCAGGGTCATTGAATGGTTTGGTTGGAAGGGACCCTAAAGATCACCCAGTTCCATGGCCGGGGACACCTTCCAGGGATCCAGGGAGAGCCGGGCTGACAGAGGGGCCAGTGGGGTCAGATCCTTTGGGGTCAGCCCCACTGTGGATTCCTGCAGCTCCATTCCCATGGAGGGCTCTTCCCTGGTTACAGATCCTAGATCCTGACTTCTGCTGGATCCTGGTTCCTGCTGGATCCTGACTTCTGCTGGATCCTGGTTCCCGCTGGATCCTGGTTCCCGCTGGTTCCTGCTGGATCCTGCTGGTTCCTGCTGGTTCCTGCTGGATCCTGAGCTCTCCACCCCCCTGGAGGCGCTGCCCTCCAGCCCCTCCACGTGCTCTGTGGCAGTGCAGGATCCCTCCCTTTCCGATCCGCAATTTCCAGACACAGCATTGAGACATCCCAGGAAAATCCCAGATTCCCTGAAAACCTCTGGGAGGGTTTCCACGTGGCCAAGACGAGCCCATCCTGGTGTCCCCTGGCGCCATGTCCTGCGCTTGGATGTTGTCCCACCCACGGGTGTGCCAAGGGAAGCATCCCTGGATATTCCTCCTGATCCATAATCCCCCTGGAGTCACTTCGGTGCTCTTGGAACAGAAACAAAGGGTAAATCCAAACTGTGAACCCTCTCAATCCCTCCCTGTCCCCAAGCACAGGGAGAGGGGATGAGGTGACATCCCACCGGCCAGGGACACCCCTGCCCTGGGCTTTTGTCCCCAGCTGGGGTGACCACAGCAAGATTTGAGGCTTTCAGGAGCTTTTGGTGGCCACTTCACTTGGGGTTTCTGTCCCGAGGAGGAGCGGACAGCAGTGCTCCTGTGCAGGGACACTCCAGGGATAGAAGTGCTGGAGTCTGGAGCTGGTGAGACATTGCCATGGAAACAGGAGCTCCAGCACCTGAGCAGCCCTGGAGGAGAAGGTGGAGGGAGCAGAGAGGGGCAGGAGAACAGGGGAGATGCTCCAACCTCAACCAGGCAGGAGGAGGAGGAGGGAGGAAAACTGGGAAGAGAGGAAGCAGAGGAGATGGGAGAGGGAGGAGAGCTCTGCTGGGAGGGACAGAGGGACATGGGGCCACCTGCAGCTCCTGTGTGACTTCATGGCTGGGAAAGCCACCGAGAAGGGGCTGTCCCTTCAGGAGGTGATGTCCCCACACTCATCTCCTGCAGAGCAAATCCCACCAGCCCGGCAGCGTGTCCAGGGAAGGATGGATTGAGATCCAGGGGCATCCTGGAGGAAGGTCAGGCCTGGCCCTGGTGTGAGGACAATCACGCCAGGCAGACACATCCCAAGCATCTGCAGGCTCCTGGTCCCCACGTTTCTCCTCATCCCAGGGATGTTCAACCTGGAGACCTTCCCAGCACCACTCCTGTAAATCCCGTGGGAATGAAGCAGCTCCCAAACCCTGCAGGCTCCGCTGGAAATCCAACTCTTCCTTCAGATGTACTGAACCTCTCCCTGCTGGAATCACCTCATTGCTCCACCCGTTCCCTCCCAGCCACTGCTCCCCCCTTGCTCCTTATCCCACTGGATGCTCAGCTCTTCCAGGGATGCACCTGCTGGAATGAGAACACCTCCCATCCTTCTTTCTGAGGAGCTGAACAGCTCAAACTCTCTTTCCCCCTATCAGATCCTTTCTCCTTTGCCCCCATCCGTAAAAATAGAAAAGAAAGGGATTTATCCTCCTTCTTCCCAAACCCTGATTCTTATAAAGTTGTTTTTTTATTCCTCACCTGCACAAAAATTGCTCCCACAGGTGTTTGGCGGCCGGAAAAGCAACAACTTTATCATTTAAGCACTGAAGGATTTCAAATCCCTCAATTATCCCCAATTCTGAGTGGATTGAAGGAGCCGAGGAGCAGCAGCTCTGTAACAATCAACACAAAAGCAGCTTCCAAGTGTCTCTTTAATGTGGTTTTGTCCATGGTCGTGGCAGGGAGATAAATTCCAGAATTTATTCCCTCTAATCCAGGCAGGCAGCAATTGATGGGTTTTTAGGAGGGTGAAAATGGCCGTGGGGTGTTCCGATGTTTATGGGCCGCTAAATTTGATTTATATGGAATTATCAGCACTGCCATTGGGAAGGGTCCAGGGAGCTTAATATGATTTGCATTGATGAGATTAATATCAATTAACAGCTGCCAGGTTTGTGGAGTGCAGCTGAGGCCTGATTCCCAGTGTCTCCAGCCCCTGGTTCCCAGTGTCTCCAGCCCCTGATTCCCACCAGTTCCAGCCCCTGATTCCCAGTGTCTCCAGCCCCTGATTCCCACCAGTTCCAGCCCCTGGTTCCCAGTGTCTCCAGCCCCTGGTTCCCAGTGGCTCCAGCCCTGGCAGGTGAGGAGGATTTTGCTCTGCAGATGTTTGACCTCAAACCCCACAAATCCGGAGGGGTTTGATTGTTTTGTTCTGGTCCCGGCCCCAGAAATCCCAGCTGTGCTTGTGCTCCCCTCATTTAAGGGGATGGAATTCCAGGGAATTCCAGGATGCACATGGATTCCATGGGGTGGGGCAGGGGCAGTCTCGGGATGTGTCTGCCCCGCTCTGAGCCGGAGCAGGGGGCAGAAGGGACTTTGTAGCTCCCGACCGTCGTGGGGTTTCAGGGGCCTCTTGTGCCCAAATTTACGGAGGGGCTGAACCCGGAATGTGTCTCCTTGGTGGTTTTGAGAAAAGGGAAGGAGTTTTTCCATTGGGACCAACCCCCCTAGCGTGATCCTGAAATTCCTGAAGATATAAAACCCCACAAAAATTTGGTTTCATGCTTTAAACACCGGGAGCTCTGGGCCACGAAGAGTCCCCCATGGCTGAGAGGGAAAGGGGGGACTTGTGGTGGCCCCCAGCGACAGCCGGGGTGTGGGAGGAAGCAACAGGGCTGGAATGGGTGCCAGGGATGTGCCAGGAGACCTGGCTCCCCTGGCAGAGTGGGTGCAGGGGGTACCCAGGATTTGGGGCCTTAGCAGGTGATTGAAGGCTCTGCTGCTGCTTTTTCCTTCAAAACCTCTTGGCTCAGCTGGAAAATCCATCCCAGTCCTGTTCCACGGCACCAAACGTCGCCCACCCTCCACGCCCAGCCTTTGTCCCCGGACCCGGGGGGTGCAGGGGACAGGGAGGGGCCGTCCCCACTCTCCAGGCAACACAACCCATCCCACGCCCAGCACACGCGGATGGGGCCTGGGAGGATCCAGAGCCACTCTGGAGGCTCCCAGAGCCCAAGGACAGCCCTGTGCGGAGAAGACAAACTCAAAGGGATTCAGGAGATGGATTCCCAGCATCCCTTTGACTCTCCCTGACAGGAAAACCTTCCCTGTCCAGGGGGATCATTTAAAACCCGAGTTACCAGGGCGGTAACTCAAAGTTTCATCGTGTGCCTTGTGCGAGAGCTGAGTCCCAGCTCGGACCAGCTGCAGCTGGGATAGACTGGGATAGGCAAGGGCTCGTGGTTGGAGGGAGATTGTGCAGCAGCCAGGCTGGGGATGGATGAAAAGCAGGGAATTTCCTTCCCAAATGAGGAGCACACCTGCCCAGGTGGGGGGAGTGACGTGCTCTGAGCTTGGAATCTGCTCAGCACCACTGGGAGAATGGGATGGTTTGGATGGGAGAGCTTGAAACCCACCCCTGCCATGGCAGGGACACCTCCCACTGTCCCAGGCTGCTCCAGCCTGGCCTTGGGCACTGCCAGGGATCCAGGGGCAGCCACAGCTGCTCTGGGCACCCTGTGCCAGGGCCTGCCCACCCTGCCAGGGAACAATTCCCAATTCCCAATCTCCCATCCAGCCCTGCCCTCTGGCAGTGGGAGCCATTCCCTGGGTCCTGTCCCTCCAGGCCTTGTCCTCAGCCCCTCTCCAGGTTTCAGCTCAAGCTGTGGAGCCCTGAAATGTCCATGGGCACCACAGAGCCACTCGTCCCCCTGGGAGGGGACACTGTCCCTGGACATGTCACCCCTCCAGAAGGGAAAACCAGGGGTTTGTCCATGGATTCATGGAGCTGTCCTGGAAGCAATGGGGTGATGGGTGGCCAAGATCTCAGTGTGGAATGTCCCTCCCACACAAACTTCTCCACTGGTCAGGACCCAGAGCCATCTCCAGCCCATTATGCCCCAAAACCTCCTTCCAATGCTTTCCTGGCAGCCACTGGATCCTGGGAAGGGGCTCAGCTCATGGGGAGACGTGCAAGGCCTGCACCCATCCAGCTGCTGCAAGAAGTACAGCCCGACACGGAACCCGCAGAGCCCAGGCTGTGCGGGTGGCTCCGCAGGGCCCCTCAAGCCTCCCTCTGGAGCACAGCTTTGTTTGGCCTCTGCAGCCGCCCTGGCCCCGGGCTCAGGGCATCACCAAACACTTGTGACCCTGCTGCTTTCCTCCTCCACCAGCTGGGACAGTTTTCCAGCCCCAGGAGGGTTTTTGTGGAATATCCCCCTTCCATCCCCGATGTACGGAGTGGCCACGGGCACGGATTTGGAATTACCTCAGAAAGGGAGATTTAAATGCAAAATATGCACAGGATGCTCCTGGTTTTCCATCCAGAGGGGAAGATTCCCTGGTCCCTGCAGACAGCCGGGAACAAGCACCTTCCCAGGGAAGCACTGAGCCTCATCTAGGCTGATTAACAGGGTCTGGTTAATGGGGTTTCAGCCTAATGACAGAGAAGAAGGCAGAATAATCACCTTTAACAGCCACAGAAACGATCCTTTAATCAGCACCTCTAGGTTTATCCTGAGCTGGCACCTGCTGGGTGCTGGGAAAGTTCCTCATTTCCAGAGGAATTGCAGCAAAGCCATTCATTGCTGGGGTCTCCACGTCTTGGAAAACGTCCCAGGAGGAGGAGACTGAAACCAGCACCTGGGTAAGGGCAGAGGATGGAGCCTGGTGCTCCTGGGAGCTCCAGAGGCTCCCTCCGGGGAGGGAAAACGGGAAGGAGGCTTTTCCAAAGTGCCTGATGATCCCTGAAGTGGAGTGGAGCAGGGAGGTGCTGCAAGCAACACAGCAACGGCAAAGACAGCCCTGCTGAGGACTGGGAATACTCCCAGAGGTGTTTTCCTGCTGGGAAAATGGAGCCGTGGTTCTTTGAAAACCTTTGCCCCGGGCAGGGGAATCTCCTGCTGGCAGCAGCACTTTGGGATGGAGCAGTTCCCCCTCCAGCAGGGGCAGGAAAACTGAGGAGGGAGGGAAAAAGCAACTTCCTGAAGGTCATTCAGCCAAGCAGGGCTGGGAGGAGGAGCCGATGTCCTGGAGGTCCCCAAGCCCCGGGACCTCCCATGGACTCAGGTGAGACAATAGGAACGACAACAGAGCTGGAAAAGCAATAAAGCCCTAATCCTCACAGTCCCTGCCTGATTTCCCTGGAATCCCATCCCTTCTGCATCCCAGAACGATGGCTGGGACCTGCCTGGAGAGAGAGGAATCAGCCTCAGTTCAAGCCTTGTCCTTGCCCACCTGGTTTCCAGTTTATCCATCACCCCATTGCTTCCATTTCAGTAAAAGCAAAAAATCCATGAGGAGAGGCTGCTCCAGTTGAGGGGTTTTTTCTTACCTGTGAGTAGGAAAAGGAGCTCTGGATCCTGGAAAATGGTTTTCCCATGGGAAAGAGGAGGAGTGCCCAGCACAGCCCTCTCTGAGGGAAGCAGGAAAATCATCCCCGTGACTGAAGAGCAGAGCCCTGTGTGTCCTCCAGGGAATGAACCCTTGTCCCCACTGCTGTCCCATGAGCCACCAGGAGTGAGACTGGGACAAACCCCACTGAGGGCTTGTAAGGGAGAAAGGAGCCTTTTCCAACCTTTAACACCCAGGAGTTCTGCTCAGGGGAAGGCCTTCAGTGACACCCACGCTGAGGAGGCTCAGCTGTCACCTGCAGCTGGGGTCTGCCCGTCCCTTCGCCTGGGATGTTGTGGTGGAGCCACTGCAGAGCAACGTCACTGTCACTGCTCCTGCCCATCCAGACGCCTTCACCGGGGAGAAGGGGACTAGGCAGGACACAGACCGCCCCAAAATCCTGGAAACCCCCCCAAAACCATGACAAACCTTGCTGGGGTGAGAGACGGGAACTACACCTGCAGTGAGGGTGTGATGCCGGCCTGCGGATGGACTCAACAGGTGAGGAATTCCTGGGCGCGGAGTGGGCCCTGGGCAGCGCTCTCCGAGTGCCCTGCGGCAGCACCCAGCAGTTCCAGCCTCTCCGGGATTTCACTGCGGGATAGCAGCGCCCCGAATCGCCCCGGGACAGGGCTTCCTTGGATTACTGAGGCGCCTTTACTGAGCCCTTCCGAGGGGTGTTAGCGATTGCTCAAGCCCGCTGTGGGAGCGTCCAGCTGCGGCTGCAGAGCAGGAGGGTTTGGGAACACCGCGCGAAGCCCCCAGTCCATGCAGGGCGGGTCCCCGCCCGGACCGAGGAACTGAACGGGAATTTCGGGATTTCGGGGCTCTCGCTCCGTCCCGACCGCGGGGCGCGGCCCTGCAGCGCCCCCTGGCGGCCGCGCCACGGAACAGCCGCGACCCCCGGGACCCCCGGGACCCCGAGAACACCGGGACCCCCGGGACCCCCGAGAACACCGCGACACCCGGGACCCCCGAGAACACCGAGACACCAGAGACCCCCGAGAACACCGAGACCCCCGAGACCCCCGAGACCACCGGGACCCCGAGAACACCGCGACCTCCGCACCCGTGTGTGCCCGCAACCCCCGCGACCGCCGGCAGCCCCGCGATCCTCGGGACCGCCAAGACCCCTGGGACCCCCGCGATCACCGAGACCCTGGGACCCCCGGGACCCCGAGACCCTGGGACCCCCGGGACCCCGAGAACCCCGCAGCTCCCGCAGCTGCCGCGCCCCCGCAGCCGCACCCACGCGTGTCTGTGACCCCCCCGGCTCCTCATACCCAACCCGAGCTGTGCCCGGCCCCCGGTGTCCCCCGTGTCCCCCGTGCCCCACCTGCACACGCGTGTGTGCCAACACTTCAGGTGCGAACACACGAGCCCTCACCCCCGCTAGGTGTGCAAACACCCTGCACACACGTGTCACTCACACGGGTAACACAGATCCGTGTCACTCACACACACGTGTCACACACACGTGTCACACACACACCTGCACAGACACACCTGTGTCACACACACCCGTGTCACTCACACCCATGTCACACACACGGGTCACACACACCCGTGTCACTCACACCTGTGTCACACACACCCATGTCACACACACACACCCGTGTCACA
>VZSE01003108.1:0-11212 GCA_013398275.1 Promerops cafer
ATCTATATCTATATCTATCTATAATAAGGAGTTACAGAGAATTCCTTGTTGTTGTGGCTTCCGTTTAATTTTCCTCTGAGGGTTCCACTATTAACTTTTAAGTAACATATGTAGCATGTCACCAAGCTGAAGAGCATGAATCCCAGCATTTGTCTCCTATATTAAGAAAATTATATGCTGAGGAACACAGTCATCTAGGCTTTCTGACTCTTCCTCAGATTGGTAGTTATTCTTTTAGAAAGGCAGTGCTAGTTGTGGCTAAAAAATATTGCGGAAAATTCTTTTCTCTATGAAGTTTTTCATTAAGAGATGAAATTCTTGTGCTGTAAAATGGGAAAGGGAGGGAATCTTATTCCCATCAGAGAAAGAATTTTTAGCAGGCAGATTAGATTTACCAAACTCCATTGTACAATTTAGTCTTAATTTCTGTATCCTTAGAGTGAGGTTAATATTTTTGTAAGTACCAAAAATAACTCACTGGAAGTATGGTAAGTGACAAGTAGCACTGATACATTGTGTAACACATACAATTGGGAGAGTATCTTACCTGATTATAATCTTCAACCAGCAACCAATAAATAGAAAATAATTTCTTAACCCATCAAAAAATTCTTTAGTTATTCAAAGACTCTTGAATTACTGTCATGAAACACTCCAAATGAACACTTATTTGAGATGAACTTAGGGTAATGAATTTACTTACTTTTAGTAAGTAAATATATATGTATCTATTATATTACACCTAATCTACAACTTTGGAATACCTTCCTTTATTCAAAATTACATATTACTTCAAAACTGGTTGAATATTTAGCCCAATTTCCTTGATGTAGGATATTTATTTCAAGTAATTACAGTGGTGTTCATTCCTGTTCTGGTAAGACATCTTGCGTTTGATATGTTTGTGTTTAGTGCATTGTAAATTTTACAATTCTTTCAAATTTATATTGTATGCTTAGGGAGATTTACCTCAAATCAGATCATAATCTGAGAGTATCACAAATAGCTACTGTATGTTGACTTAGTAAATCAGTGGTATAGAAGTTACAACAAAATATGTAAATGTATGTACACACATTTTTTTAACTGAAAGGTGATGAAAGCTGTGGAAACTTGTGTTTATTTTATCAGGTCAGATCTGTGATTCCCTTTGACTTAATGCAAAGCTGAACACTTCCTTAAATGTAAAATTCTACACATGATGTTCTCAGACGTTTTCTCAGAGAAGCTTCCGAAGTTGATGTTTTACTTACTCAGATCTCTATGATCTATAGTAAATCTTTAAAAGTTCAGTTGTTTCAGCTTTACTAATGGCCTAATTAACCTCTACGTTTATATAATCTAATTCAATTTACATAAATTTTTAAGGTTTTACTTTATAAGAAAAATAGTCTAATGAATAGGCTACTAAGTTGAAACTGAAGTGATAGCAGCTCGCTTTTCAACTCAACCATATAGCCATCAGCAATAACAAGAAAATAAATTATTTTAGTCTATGTTGCCTATCCGTAAAATTACGAGAACACTTTTATTTCTTTCATGGTTGTCATAAGAAATAAAAATCATTAATGGCTATGAGGCTTTCAGATACTGGGATGAAAAACATAGAGATGCACATAAACTAAACAGTGACAGAAGATGGGTCAACACAGGAACTTACTCATCTGCATAAACATTGAACCAATTAGGGGTTTTTTTCCCAGCAAAGGGGCACAACTCACAAGTTAGAAAGAGGAGGCACCATTTCCAATTATGAGGTTGTACCTGGCCACTATTTGAAACTTAGAGAGTTTAGTAATACAGACCTTGGCTGCCCCAAGTCAACTGGCAAGAAAGACATAGAGCCAATTAGTCCTTAGACGGACTTTCTCTGTGCCCATAGCTGATGAGTGCATTTCCTGGTGATAAAATCAGATCTGCATGCCACAGGGTATTACTGTTTTATGTGAGCAGATTTGAGGAAAGAAACATTTCCCATTCCACAACAATCACTTTTTGGAAAACTCTCTGATCTGCACATTGCAGATGCTCAGAAAACAAAGGATTTTCCAATTTTCCTTTATTTTTTAACTGAGAGACAGAGAACAAGATGCCACACTGGTTACCTCTGCTCCCAAAAATACATTTAAGAGACCTGTCTAAAACCATTGTCTGGATTCAGCAGGCAATTTATTTCTTAGTTGACCAGCTCCAATTTGCACAATGCACTTACCATATCATGTGCCACCATAACAAATTCTACTTGGAATTACCCACGTATTTGACCAGGTGAGTTCATGTCCTAAGTTAAGGAGAACTACAGTTTTTTCAATTTCCTTAATTTTGACACGGCCTTACCTGAGCACTGATCTTGCAAGTTGTTCCACCCAAGTGAGCCCATGCAGCTCTGTACAGCTCCAGCTGAATTGCAGATATAGGTTTCACCCAGGTTAGCATTTTTTACCATAACTAATGTGATATCTTTTACATGGCTTGCCTTATTTCACAGGTCACAGAATCAAAGAGTCACTGAGAAAGGAACCTCTAGAGATTATCCAATCCTCCTCTGCTCAAAATAAGGTCACCTACAGCAGGGTCATCAGGGCTGGGTCCAGTCAAAATTTAATTATCTTTAAGGATGGAGATTCCACAACCTCTCTGGACAACCTATGTCAGCATTTGATCATCTTCGAAGTGTGTTTAAATGGAATTTCCAGTATTTCTGCTTGTGTTCATTGCCTCTTGTGTTTTCAGTGAGTATCACTAGGCTCTGACTTCTCTCCTTCTTCCATTAGGTATTTGTTATACTCATTGATCAGGTTCCCCCTGAGCCTTCTGTCCTTCAGGCTAAACAGTTCCAGCTCTCTCTCTCCAGCTCATCTTCTGACACGGCAGATGTTCTAATCCCTTAATCATTTTTGTGGCCCATTGCAGGACTCACTCCAGCATATCTTTCCTGTTCAGTTTGACGTCAACCAGAGCCCCCATCTCATTTACTGCCATTATGCTTTCCAGCTAGGCAGCCTCCAACATTTGCTGGTGCATGGAATTGTTCTTTCCTAGGTGCAAAACTTGTCTCTTCTCCTCGTTGAACTTAGAGCATGCGTCTCAACCCATTGCTCCAGCCCATCCAGGTCCCACTGAAGGGCATTGTGACTGTCTGACCTACCAATCACTCCTTGCAGTTTTGCACTTGAGCAGGGAAAATGCTTTTATAACTCATTTATAAATTCATCTTTAAAAAGCCTCTCATTTCTCTAAGACACTTGTTAGTATTTGTGTAGGTTCTTTCTGGGTTTTGTCTCATAGCAAGTGTAAATCAACTCAACTCTCTCCCTGCAAAAAATCCACATCAAAGATACCATGACTTTTAAAGAGAAAAGGGATTTTGTTTTTAAATTTTTTCTTCATGTCTGTCCCTTTTTGTAGAATTCATCTCAAGTTTACAACTCTGGTCAATCCTGGGACATGCTTCTAGAATGGATTGCTCTTCAAAGAAGATTTGTTGCAAGCAATAAATCTGCCTTCAAGGGTCTTTCATTGCCCAGGAAAGCTAACTGATGCAAGGAAATAAAATATTTTGTCTTAGTAAATCCCCTTTCAAAAGTAAAACTGAATCTCTAAATAAAGTCTTGCAGGTTCAAAGGAACTTGGTAGAGACCAAGACTTTGGAAGAGGTATTTGCAGTGTTTTTTAGTTTTTTCTAGAAACGATCAATGTTTGAAGAGAAGCTGGAAGAAGCAAAATCCTTAATTTCTATATATGGCAGCTTCTGAAGCAATGAAGTATATGAGTATGTTTGAAAGGGTAAGAAGGGCACTGCAAGCCCTAACCCAGGTCACATATTTTAAATATGCAGTTAGACCAGATGAGTGTCACTTAATTTCAGAAGATTGTCAGTCTATCATCTTTTATTGGTGTAACCCTCGATTATGGAAGGCAAAAACCAAAACAAGTATAAACCATGCATATGCCAGCAAATACCTTCTGCCTTTTCCAAGAATGTTACCCACTACTTGCTTTGCATGTTACCACTGGAGAGTTCATCAGTTCAGTTTTCATCTCTCTCATAAATGCTTTATCCCTTTACTTCTTTCCAGTCTTGTTTGTTAGCTTTTCCTCTTTCTTCTGAAGAAAGCAAGCCTGATAGGTTTTGCTAATGATCATGCCCTCTACACTAACTATAAAACACGTATAATTAACGATGGAAGCAAAAGGTTAAGTAAACAAAAGGTCATGACAATTGAGGCTGATTTCATTAGACAGCATCGGTATGTTATTGTTCCCAATGCAGAAATCTAGGTTTAAAGATAATGCTTTCACTAAACTGGGCCACAGGAAATGATCATTCTTCCGTTTCTGTTGGGTCACCTGCAACTCTTACTTTAATTAGGGTCACAAGAAGACACTGCTAACAAATAACCTGAAAATTATATATTAATGTGTTGTCATCAAAATGACTCACATGTTGATTCCTCCACATTTACTCATTGGGTAAAATTTCCCAGTATGAAAAATCAATCTTATATGTAAGGGTTGAAAATTCTCCCCTCTGATTTGTGTCACTTCCATTTTCATCTCTTGGTAATAAGAGAGGAACAGGACACTTGGGTCCATGTGTTTTGGAAAAATAATGAGGTAGGATTAGGAAAGAGATACTTTATCACATGAAAACTGAAGCATGGTATTTAAAGAAACACACAAAAATGGCAACTTTCAGCTCCCTACATTAAGGATATGTCACTGAAATACAGATAAACTGCTTGGGAAAAGGACAGTATTTAAAACTCCAAGGTACATGCTTGGCTACTTAATTACATATTGGTCTATATAAATTGTAGCACTGGAGGTCCAGAATAATTTCTTTGATACCTCCAGTACCTGCAGTGGAGTTTTTTTACCAATGGATTTAGCCAATATCAGTAAGCCTAATAACCTCAGAGTCTCAGTCAGCTTATGCCAGTGTTCTGTTCCTGAGAGAGGAAAAATGTCAGATACCTAGATATTTTAAATAGAGTCACAGTTCATCAATGAACTTTTCAGCTGCTGAGTGTCAGCTTCCTTCTTCCCCCATGTCCACCTAGCTCTGGCATTGAGTCTTCTCTTCAGTGGCTTCATTAACCAGCCAAATACTATTGCTACTCACATAGTTGGTTCTTCAGTGACTGTCAAATTTTTGACGCTCCAGTTTCTCTGCCCTCCTTTTCGCCATCAGTATTTCTTCCTTGATTCCATGGAGAATCTTTGCTGCCATTCTGTAGCTAACCAATTTGTTTCCTTTATTTTGAGCCTCAGACATACCTTTGTTATTTATATTGCAGAATCTGTTGGAAAAAAGTTGTGAGATCTTTCTGTTTCCACAGCAAGCTGATTCTCCACTTCCTAGCTCAGCTTTTACTTTGGCCAAGGGGATCTTCTTTTTCTCCTTTCATTCTGCAATTTTTATTTCTGTCTGTTACCTGTCACCCCTTTTTTTTTTTTTTTTTTTTTTTTTTTTTTTTTTTTTTTTTTNTTTTTTTTTTTTTGTATTTCTTGCTTTTCTACAAGAATAAATAAGTAGGATTTGTGAGAGTCTCCCTTCAATGCTTCCTTCCCTGCTCACATTTTAACTTGGATTCTGCCTAATGGAAATTATCTAAATTTCTTCTGATAGCAAGTACAATTGGACTTAAACTATACTGACTTTTAGTCAGAAAAAAACCTCAAAAATTATTTAAAAGCCATGCTTCTATTTCCATTGTCTTTTTTATTTATTTATTTTAAAGGGGGTGGGAAATAGGAAGGAAGACTCTCCTGTATCAAAGCAGTCTCTGTTTGAATCAGTGTCACTTTCAATCAGTTCACCCTTTAGCAATGTGGTTTATTTCTGCAATTAACCTATGGGTGAATTCTGATTGACTGAAACTGAAGTGGCAGAGGTAAGCCAGGAGTGAAACAAAATCTTTTGAGACAATATTTTTGAGTAATTTAAGCCTTGCTTATCTATTAATGTTTAATTCTTAAAATTCATGAGTAACAATAAGAGTAATGCTGCAAATGAAGGCTTGGACATTATTATTCTAGTTGCATATTATTCTAGCCCAGTGGAAATGCAAAGAAGCTCTTTCTAAATCATGATAACTTCTCTGCTTGTTTTTTCAATATTCAATAGAATAGGGAAATGCTGACCTAACTGACTGTAATTAGTTCTTGTGATTGGAGCAATGGTAGATGAAGAAACAAAGTAAATGTATAAGCCAACTGTGGCTTTCCACCCACAGATGCATGAGGCAGGCACTTTCTCACTCTACGCCCCCAACTCCAAGTAATCATTTCCTTTCTTCACCACTGTACACTTTCAAAAATGTTCTGTAATTTTTTTCTACCAACTAACAATTCAATTTTTTGAGCCTGCAGTTCCCAAAGGAAACTAGTTCAACTCCTTAAATCAAGCTGCTATAAGGAGCCACACAGTTTCAGCTGATGAAAACCACATCCAGTGTAACGCAATAAAACCCACAGACCAGCCTCAGTCATAACGTAAAATTTATTCCTAACGTTAAGCTAACATTTTCTTACAGTTGTTACTCATAAAGGCTACACATATTGATGTAAAAAGCATTAAATATTAATGGTTAACCAAGTGCATGTCCCTGAATTCCTAAAACAGTATTTGAATATGACTGCCATTGTTTTGAAGTAATTGTAAATGTGTAAAGATCTTGTGCACTAATTCAGCTTCACCATAAATCCCTCATCCTGCCTCAGACTCCTTGCTGTTGCTGTTGATGAGCATTATATGAAAAGCTCCATATTACTTCTGCTTTTTAAAAAGTGCCAAAACCTCCACTCTGTTAATTATTCTGAAAAGGAGCATTCTGAAACCTTTCTGTTTGAACTGATCCTGAATCCTGGGCTCAGAAATAGAACAAACATTTAAAAACTTGGTCGAAACTACCACTTTGGGTAATCAGTTAGACACAAGGAGACCTGAGTCCTTATTTCCTCCCTACTAACTTTTTCTTTAATGGTGGTGTAATGTAAAATACAGAAGAAATTCAGAGCAGAAGCCACTCAATCATGAGTCTCATTTTTAAAGCTGGCTCTTAAAAAGGGAGCCCTCATAGTGGACACCCCCCTGCTCCCCTCCTTCGCCGCTTCCCTTCCTTCTCTGCTTCCCCTCCTCCCACCAAACTCATTGTGAGGTCAAGGCCATGTCTCTACCAGTGAATAAAAAAGTCCAGGGCTCATTTTCTGCTACCCTGTGGCTAACTAGCCTGGCACATCTCACAACCATACAAGAGTTTTAACCAGGTGTTGCTAAAAACAGACCAATAGGAATCTGCAGATTAGGGCTTGAGTTTCTCCTATGCTAGTTCCTCAGCCACAGCCTGGCACCTGTTGCTTTGGTGAAGCCTGGTTGGCACTAAACCACTTCATGGACTATGCACAACCAGTGCTCTGGCATTTCATTTTGGTCCTGTTCATTTTGCTAATTCTGATAGATGTGGCCAGAGAGTTTCCATATCCCTGAGCAAGCAAGCCAGCAGAGAGGACCTGGGCACAGGATTTTCCACCCATGAAACAAAACATGATAGGGGGAACAGATAAACTGAGAACAGCATTCCCTTACACTTGGTTTGGCAGGGGCAAAATATTTGTCTTCTTCCTTGATGTAAAACCAGTACCTATGTGACACATATATGACATGCTCATTCCCATTAATGGGGAAGCTCAAGCCAACACTTTTTTTTGGAGCTGCATGTGTGGCCTTGGCCTAAAAAGCAAAAAGCAGAATCTGCTTTTACTGCAGGGGTTCACACCTTCCTTTTTGGTTTGGTCTTCCTGATAAATCCATCTCCAGTTGATGTTGTAGCAAGTTTCTGGATGGACACAGCTCAATTTCTGCACCAGTTTAAACAAGAAGCATAACGTCAGCTTTCAAGGTAGTGTATCTGAGCCCCTGAACAAGGACAGAAATGACTGAGCATTTGAAGAAGGCCAAATATCTACTGGCTTGGAATTAAGTGCAGACTTGTAAAGGTGGTAAATACTGGCTTAGAAAAGGTGTGGAGAAGAAATAGTTAAGGCTTGGCTTGGCAGAGCACTCTGAGTGTGCCTGTGTAATAAATTGACTTTGCAGCAACTAAATAAATGCCTAAAAAGCCATTTTTGATAAAATAGTTTTCTCTGATTACCGTATTGAATGTTCATGTGCTTAGATATCTGCCTAGGTTTGCAAATGGAAAATTCTTGAGAATCTCACATTAAAATTTAAAGCTTCATAAAATGCTGCATAATTTTTGTAAGGCCACAGAATAAAACAGAACAGCACAGCTTTTTCAAACAAACTTCTAAAGAAATCACTTCCTTTCTTTGGCCCCACTGGCAAATGCAAATAAAATAGGAGGAAGACACATGGAAAATAGGAAACTCCTCTGTTACTAACATTTTCATTGGATTAAAACAAACCCAAAGGCAAAGAAGGAGACTAATGGCTAAAAAGAGGACAAGAGATAGTTATGTAAACACACACAGCCATCGACAGAAACAGTTTGTACCATGATCATTTCTGTGGGAAAGAAAACAAGACCCTCACCATCATCCTGCTCTAGCACATTTCATATCACTTTTGCTGCCAGCATGCAGGGAACATTTAGCTTTAAAACTGAAGTAATTTCTTTTGGTTGAGTTTTATAGTAGACTTGTTGTGGTTTTAAAAAATAAATCTGTTAGTCAAATGGAAAAAAGACAAATGCAAGACCAGAATGAGAAAAAACCCGTAGATTAAGAGGAAGAGTCTTCAGAGATCAGAGCTGTTTCAAGGGGCAAAAAGCTAAGCCTGGAAACTGGGGAGCAGAGGCAGAGGCTCACTGCCAAGAGCATCTCAGTCATATCAGTGTGTCCACTGGCCAGCATAGCTTAGTCCACAATATGTGAAAACGAGTTAATGAAGATTAGCATTACTGTTGGCTGGAAGAGCTGTCATACGTATCTTCAGGAAGCAGCAGCATCTCTCCTATTAGTTGTGAGGGGCAAGGACAGGGGAGACTGATTAGAAAACTACCAGGAAAGCATGGGAAGTTAGGGGGCAAATAGGATAGGCTAAAAGAAGGAAGAGGAAAAGGGTCTGGGAATGCAGTGAAGGAGGAAAAAAAATATTTAGAAGCATGTCTGCAAAATGTGGATTGGGATGGCAGGCCAGTTTAACAGGTCACCTTAGGAAAAAATGCCATGGCTCATGAAAATGCCTAGGACTGTTTAATCTGAATAGGAAAAAACAAATTTTTCAGCAAGTTCTCAGGGGGAAACCCTACAAACAAGACCAGTGGAAAAAAGCTGAAAAAGAGATAAAGTAATAGGGAAAAAAAGTGCAGTGTTTTCACAGCCTGTTTGCTGTGACTTATTGAAAGAGTTCAATTCTGCTTATGTTATAAATTTTCTATAAAATTAGGTTACATCGTATTCTGAGGGCAAAGCAAAACAAAGCATGTGCAGAAGTTTCTTTTTCTGCAAAAATAAATACCTCAGCAGAAATGGCGGGGCACCAGGAAGGAACTCTTCCTCATCTATAAGAAATAAATAAAAATTAAGTGAAAAACCTACTTCTGACCATGATTTGGTTTTGTTTGTTTTTCAGAAAAGATCGTGTAGTCTCAAACTATTAGCCAAATACAACTAAAGTTGTGTAAAGGTAATATGGCTCTGTGCTGGGCTAGATTTATATATATACACACACAAAGTGTGCACCAAATTTTAGGTAATAGAATGAAATATTAGGACTCCAGATAAATGCGAGTAGTTAAAATCTCATCTGTGAAACATGAAGCAGCTTTCTATGGCTGTGCCTAGATAAGTTGAACTGAAACAGTTTGGTCATTTGGTCCCTGGAAGGCTCCCTCCTGAGCCTTGGAAATATCTCTCTGTTCCACACAAAACCTTTCTGAGCTAAGTAAGGCACAGTATTTGAAGGCTAGAGACATTCCACAGCTGCTTTAATCACAGGATAAGATCACATAGCAAAATTCTCTGTAAAGCTTTTTCTGTTGAAAGGAAGTTATAAAGCTATGTATGATAAGAATTTTAGTGCTGACTTTGTGCTTACTTACACCAAAAAATGCTAATAAATTCTTGAAAGCCTTAATGTACCCTCAAAAATTAAATCTACAAAGGAAAGCTCAAGAGTGGGAAGTTCAAGGCAAGCATACTAATGCCTAACGATACAAAACACACGTGAACTGGGCTCACTACAGACCACATTTTTATCTTGTTCTCTTACGGAAATGCATATCTTCACTCTCGGGCAAATTTTGAGCCCTTTTCACAGTTTCAGCCCAATTCAACATAAAGGACTCAGATATACTACGTGTCATGACAAAAACCAGCAGTCAGGAAAACGAGACTGTTAATCGGTGTCCTCTCCAGATGGAAGATGGTGTGACTTCACCAGTTGCCTACTGTTTGACTCACCAGTTGGCTAATCCTCAGCACATGTGCCTGGTGAGGAACCATGCCGCTGAGAACCCTCTCCATTTTGCTAGTTCATGTGGAAAGTGGTGACTACGGGAGCCCATGTAGAGTGGATTGGTAGCAAAAGGATGTGGAACACTGGTCCATAGGTAGCCAAACTTTGTTAACCCTTTTATTTTTAGAATAATGAACCTTGGGTAAAGTTCATGCTGGCTTATGACAGTATGTAAACTACCACTAGAATATTCTATGGTTAAGTCAGGACAAGCTAGAAAAAGAAAACTTTGGCATTTATAAAGTCTCATATGCCAGTAAAGGAAACCAATCATGGTGCAAGACTATTGGGAACAGACAAGTTCTGGTCAAGACAGTTGTACAGTGGGAATCCTGCCTGATTTGTGCATGTGGACTGCACACCAGCAGACCCCCCACCTGCAGGTGCGGGCATCGTGTTTTAAAGTGCTGTTAAGACGTGCAAGACCGTCCACACAGCAGCGATGCCCCCCCACCTGCCAGCGGCAGATTTGGGGGTGAGGAGCAGCGCAAGAGGACATTGCAGCTGGAGAGTCCAGTCCTCGGGGCGCCGGAGCTGGACACAACCACTGGTGCCAAATGGCCTCCAGGATGCGCAGCCAAGGAGGCGCCCGGGGGAGGAGGTTGTTACCTGGATGGGGCGAGCGGGGCCCTCCGAGCCGGCTCCCAGAGAAAGAGGCCCCCGCCCCCGGCGAATACCGGCTCTGGCGGGGCCGTCGGGTGGCTCCCGGGGGCGCGGCCGGCCCCGCCC
>VZSE01003109.1:0-18388 GCA_013398275.1 Promerops cafer
CGCCGCAGCGCCGCGGCAGCCGGATCCCCGGGCCGGCCCGGACAGGCCGGACAGCCCAGAACAGCCCACAGCCCTGGTCACTCCCGGCATCCTCGCACCCTCGGTAACCCAGGGCCTCTCAGATCACAGTACGGCCTCAGGGAGCGGGGGGTGCACCCTCGTACTGCACCCACACCCCTGCACATCCTCCCGACCCCAGCCCTGCNAACCCAGGGCCTCTCAGATCGTAGTATGGCCTCAAGGAGCGGGGGATGCACCCTCGTACTGCACCCACACCCCTGCACATCCTCCCGACCCCAGCCCTGCACCCCGACACACCTGTACCCCCGGTTCCCCTGCGGCCTGCACCCAAAGCCTTCCTGCAGCCTTCCCCCCGTGCCCCCTGCACTTGCTGCACCCCCAGACTGCACTCCTGTGCTCCCAGCACCTCTTCACCCACTGCACCCAGCACCCCAGCACCCCCTGTGCCCCAGTGACCCCGTGCTGGTCACCTGCACCCAGCACCGGCGGGTGCACACCCTGCACCCAGCACCGGCAGGTGCACACCCTGCACCCAACACCTGCAGGTGCACACCCTGCACCCAGCACCGGCAGGTGCACACCCTGCACCCAACACAGGTGGGTGCACACCCTGCACCCAGCACCAGCGGGTGCACACCCTGCACCCAGCAGCGGCGGGTGCATACCCTGCACCCAGCACGGGCAGGTGCACACCCTGCACCCAGCACTGGCAGGTGCACACCCTGCAGCCGTGGCAGTGCCCCAGCACAGCTGGCACCAGCCCCTCCAGCCATGCCACTGGGCACACCCCAGTCCCACACCTGTACCAGCACCCCCTGCACCTCAGCCCTCCCACACACCTGGGAGTGCCACTGGGACCCCTGGCACACACAGCAGGACTGAGCCAGCCCATGGGGCTGCCCCTCTGCCCTCCTGTCCCCCCCTGCAGCCCATGCCACTGTCCCCCTGGTGTCACCTGTCCCTCTGTTGTCACCTGCCATAGGTACAGCCGTGGCAGAACAAGCGGCACCTGGCCAGTGGCCAAGGCAGGAGCTGCCCCTGGCCATGGGTGCCCCTTGCCCAGGGCTGGTGGCAGGTGGCAGGTGTGGCCAGGTAACACCAGGGGTGGCGAGGCCCCAGCAGGGACCCTGGCTCCTGAGACTCGGGGAACACCGGTGGGTGAGGTGGGAGGACCTGAGGTCCAGCCCTGGGGGAGGTGCACCCTGCAGTGATGGGACCTCCATGGGCACAGAGAGGACCTCATCCACCTGCTGTTTTCTTCAGTCATGGGCCAGTCACTGGTTTTGTGGCTTTGGAGGCTGTGCTTTGACCTGGTGTTTGGCCTCAGGCCTCAGTTTCCCCAGGTGATGCCTGCGTGATGGTTGGGGTGCAGGGTGCAGTGGGTGCAGGGGACAGGGATGCTGGGGGTGCAGGTGTTCGAGGGGTGCAGGTAGTGTGGGCAGTGCTGGGTGGGGGAGATGTGGGGCACGGGGGTGCAGGGGTGCTGGGGTTGCAGAGGTCCTTGCTGGGGTACTTGAGGGTGCAGGCTGTGATCAGTGCAGGAGAACTGGGGGTGCAGGGTGTACAGGGGTGTGCAGGAGAGCTGGGGGCCAGCAGCCAGGGTGGGCAGTGGGGTGTAGGGGGTGCCAGGAGCCCCGAGCAATGCCACAGAAGCTGACAATTCCCACCTGGAGAACAAGACACAACCCAAAGGCACAGCTTCCTCGAAGGATGCTCCTGTGAGACCTCTACCCAGCCTGCTGCCACAGTAGCCTTCAGCTGTCAGGTTGGGCCCTGCAGCCCCCAAACCCTCTTGCTTGGCCCCTGCTCAGCTCTGCTGGGCTGGGGGGTGCAGAGCTGCTCCAGCTGGGTGCCGGCTGTGCCGTGGTCCTGCCGTGCTCTCCCACGCCGTGCTGAGCGCTCAGGGCGGGGCTGCCCGGCCGTGCCGCGCCCGCGGGGCTCAGTTCCATCCACACGGGATTGAGCCAGTCCTAAAGCGAGGGCTGACACTCCGGGCCGTTGGCAATTGCCTTACACCAGGTCCTTTATTCCAGCAGTTGCTGGGGAGAGCCCGTGAGTACAGGTTGCTGGTGCTCTCGTGAGAGACAAAGATGCTGAAAGCGCTTCTGGGGCTGCCTGAGACAAACGTGTGTGCACAGGAAATAGGGAAACTGGGCTGGGGTTCCATTCACCTCACAGGGGTATCTCAGCCCCCGACAATTAATGGTGGGGGAGTTTCCCTCACGTGCTGTAAGTCACAGGGAAGCTGCCTTTGTTTTTGGAGACAGGAAGCATTTTGCATCCTGAGCTGCTGCAGCCTGCTCAGGATCCCTGTGCTCTCGAAGGGAGGCCTGAGGAAGCAGAAATATCATTGTTTTCTGTAATCACCCCATCATAACTCCTCATACCAGTGAAAAATTCGTCATCCCCCAAATCTTACATGTAATTTCTGCTTGAAGGTTTTTTTTTTTCATAGAATCAGAGGATTGTTCAGGTTGGAAAAGACCTCTAATATCATCGAGTCCAGCTGTTATCCCAGCACTGCCGTGGTCACCACTGAACCATGTCCCAAGTCACCATCCTGCAGGGATGGTGACTCCACCACTGCTCTGGGCAGCCTGTGCCAGGGCCTGGTGGTGAAGAAATCTTTCCTAATATCCAATCTAAACTGCCCCCAGTGCAACTCGAGGCTGTTTCTTCTTGTCCTGTCCCTGTCCCCTGGGAGCACAGCCCGACCCCCCCGGCTGTCCCCTCCTGGCAGGGAGTTGTGCAGAGCCACAAGGTCCCCCCTGAGCCTCCTTTTCTCCAGGCTGAGCCCCTTTCCAGCTCCCTCAGCTGCTCCTGGTGCTCCATTCCCTGCCCTGGACATGCTCCAGCACTTGAGGTGTCTTTCTTTTCATGAGGGGCCCAAAACTGTACCCAGCATTCGAGGTAGGACCCCACAATACAGGGGGAAAACAGTTTTTTAATGAAAATTCCAGCCCAAAGAATGTCCCTACACCAGTTTGGGGCTTTCCCCCAGCATTCCTGTTGCACTGAAGCTGTTAGAGATTGGCCCTGGATCGTAGGGATGTTCCTGCAGTCCCTGCCACAGAAACTGCCCATCCAGTGCTCAAACCAAACTCACCCCTCCCAGCAGGGACAACAGCTCAGTTGTTGACCACCCCCACACTGGGAGAGACATGAACAAATGAGCAAAAAAGATCATTTTCATGCACTATCCCCACTCCACCCACCCTATTTCCCTTATTCCCATCAAGGGGAGTCAGCCCTGACAGGTCTGGGGACGTTTGGCTGTTTCCCACTGGTTTGAACCAGGGTCCCAAGCTCTACTCCCTGCAGAGGCTCCGTGGTGGCCATGCAGGGGTGCACCCTTGCAGCACTGTCCCCCATGGTGTCACTCCATGGTGTCACTCCATGGTGTCCACGCCAAGAGCTGGGACTGGGCAGAGCCCTGTGCAAGAGCTGGCACCACCCCAGGGCCTCTCCAGACAAGAGCACATTTGACATTCCCAGGAGGTTTTGATATGGCTGCCCAGCCAAGGCCCTTAAGGAAGCAGAGGTCAGGGCTGTGCCAGCCCATGTGGGTGAGGAGTGGCTTTTCCTTGTGCTGCCCTGGCTGAGTTTAACCCTGGCTTACCAAGGACCAGCACAAAGAGCTGTCACTCCCGTGTCCCTCGGTGTTCCTGGTGCTCCCAGGCCCCAGGTCAACCCTCCCTCTGGCTCTGGGTGAGTGCTGCTGGGTGGGCCTCATCATCCGTGGGGTCCCACCTGCTGCAGGTGCTCCCTTGGGGCCTTCTGGAGATCCAGGGACCCCAGTGCTGCCTGTAAATGTCAAAGTGTGCCCTGAAATGTCTCCTTTCCAGGTGATGGCTTGGTCACCGACTACTTGGAGTCCACGGGTGCTGTTGGAGCCTGTGGTTACCATCACTCACCTGGGAGCAAAGCTGTTATTAATTACTCAAAATGCTGGATTTTGGCATATGCTCTGCCTTTCCAAGGACCTGCTGAAGCAGTGCTATGTTCCATGGCATTGAAACTTTCCACAAGCTGGACGTGTGGCACACGTCCACAACGGTGACGTGTGCCACATGGCCACCATGTTGTGTGCCTCCCATCCCAGTGAGTTGTTGCAAGGGGAGGGAATGGATTACCAGCCTGGAAAACCCCAGGCCAAACTTAGAGTCCCGTGGAGAGGACAGGATCTTGTATCTTTATACCTAATGTATTTTCTTAGATGTAAGAAAGAAATGTTTTCAAAGAGGGAGGTGAGGCCCTGGCACAAGTTGCCCAGAGAAGCTGTGGCTGCCCCATCCCTGCAAGTGCCCAGGGCCAGGTTGGATTTGGAGCAACCTGGTCTGGTGGAAAGGGTTGGGACTAGATAGCCTTGCAACCCAAACTGTTCTATGATTCTGTGGAGGAAGGACTTTTCCTGCGCCCTGGGCTGGGCCTGGCCTCCTGGGGACGTGGTTCTCAGGATGCTGCAACCCAGGGCCCCCAGTGCTCTGCCTGCTTGCCTGGGCTGTGCCTCCTGTGAAGCACAGGAACCGTGAGAAGGATGAGGACAGCTGAGACCATACCTGGGGTTTGAGTGGGGGAGTGAGGAACAGGAGCAATCTTGGCTGTGCTGAAACCCCTGGCTGAGCTCAAGGGCTTAATGCTAGCCCAGGGCATGGGGCAGCAGGGGATTTTGGAGAGGTTCCTCTCCTCTGTCCTCTGGCACCCTGTGCTCTTCATGGGCCAGGTGAGGCAGTTTCTCAGGACACAGCCAGAGCAGATCAAACCCTGCTGCACCCCTGCCATGGGCTGAGCCCGGGATGGGGTTAGGCAGCAACACAGGCCATGGCTCAGCACAGCCCCCAGTGCTGCTCAGGGCATCAGAGCACAGAGGATGGGGAGAACTCACACAGTGGCCAGGTGAGTGTGCGACGGATGGAGCTCTAGAAGCTGAGATCAAAAGGCAGGAAACCTGCTTAACTGATCAAAATCTGCACAGACAGCTGAGCTGGAAAAACTCCCAGCACCTGATGGGGAATGTGGGAGGAGGTGACAACAGCCCTGGCCCAGCTGTGATTGTGGTGCTGCTCCTGCATGCCTTGGGAGACCCTCGTGCAGCCCTTGGCCTGAGCCTGCCCTAAGAGCTCTCCTCTGGACAGCAAACTGAAAGCAGGAGGAAAATGATGTCTGTCCTGTTGTCCAGGGAGTGCAGGAAAACTGTCCAGGTGCAGGCTGCAAGTCTTCAACTTCTCCTGCCTGATGGCAGTGGGTGTGGAAAGACTTGAGGAGGGGGGTGCTGAATAAAGCCTGTCTCCCAACTCAAACGTCCATTGGTGCCTGCAGAGACACCACTAAAGGCAACAGTGTCACACCAAATTACCTGAGAAGGCAAAGTCCTGAGCCATGCACTGACCTGCAGGGAGCTTGCAGAAGCTCCACAGCCTCGGGTGGTCACCGAGCATCATGCAGGAGTCCCACAGAGAACAGTGCCCCCCCAAAGCACCTGGCTGGGCAGGCTGGGGCATGAGGAAGGGCTGAGCTGGCACTAGGAACAGGGGGATTTCTCTGCCAGGATGATCAAAATGCAGTAGGTGAAGGGATGTTACTTGAGATCTGCTCCTTTTCCTGCTGCTGGGCCAGGAAGCAGGGTTGTTCCTGGTGCCAAGGGAGGGAAGTGGACAGGGAAGACCCTTGGCAGCGATTCAGCTGCGTTTTGGGGACCCGTGGAGTGGTGAAGGGGTAGGGCATGCACACAGCCCTGAGCTGGGGCAGCTCAGGGAGCCCAGGCAAGCTCAGACTCATGCAGCTGGAAGATTGACCCTTTTTGCCCTGGATCTCACACTGGGTGATGCCAGGGCTTATGGCATGGGCAGAGGGTGGGCACAGACTGGGCAGATCCCATCTCCTTCCCAGCCCTCGCTGCCCAAGGGGGTGTCCGATGCCCATTGGCCAAGGGCAGCTTTGAATACCTTCACAGTACTTCAAAATACTTCCCAGAACATTTCCATCTCCATGCTTTACAACAAAATGGTTTTCCATCTTTTTTCTGCCCCCCTGGATTTATCAGTTAAAAAGACAGCCTAATAAAACCCAAATATTATTTTGTTCTGATTGCAGAAAAATAACCCAAAGAATTCAAAATCCCCAGCCTCATGTAACAAAAGGCAATTGGGAACACATCACTTGCAAACTGCACTTGGGAATCTCCCCTGCTAGGGAGAGGGAGGGTTTGGGTTAGATATTGGGGACAATTTCTTCCCTGAAAGGGTGGTCAGGCAGTGGCACAGGCTGCCCAGGGAGGTGGCGGACTCACCATCCCTGGAGGTGTTCAAGAAACAACTATACCTGGCAATTCATGATACAGTTTTGTGGGCACAGTGGGGTTTGATCAGAGGTTGGACTCGATGATCTCAGAGGTCTTTTCCAACCTTAATAATTCTTAATCAACTTAATAATTCTCTGATTCTACTTTAAGGCTGTTGAGAAAGTGTTGGCTGGAGGTGGAGAGGAAAGCAAGCTGTGGAACGCTGTTAGCTGACCGTGCACCAAGCCATCAAGGTGTGTCTTTAGCAAGAAGAGCTTCGTGGTGCATGTTTGGAGCAAGCCCAGCCCTGCCCACAAAGGATGCACAGCCAGGACAGAGGCTCCGTTTATTTCAGGGTAGTTCCACCAGCGCTGTGTCTAACGGGGTGAACATTTGCGTGCAGCTGAAAGGCAAACCGCGCTCCCGGCATCTGCCAGCTGCAGTCCCTCTGCACAGCTTGCTCTTCTGCTTCAGGATCTTGCACCTCTCAAAAGCCAAAGCTACTTTCTATGGAGCCAGCAGCAGTGGCCACCTCGAGCACCCGCTGCACCCTCTGCACCGCCTCACCTTGCGCATCCCCAGGCTCCAAAGCCACAGGCCCCGTGGCTTGGCTCGGCTGCGCTCATCCCGAGGGACGTTCATGCTGCTGCTCTGTGGCCTGGCAGCATCAGGAGAGGTTCTGGTGAAGGTGTCCCCGAGGCTGGTGCAGGGGAGGTCGGAGCGGGGAGCCACAAGCCCGGTGGGAGCCCTGCACTAGCGGCCCCCCCGCTCTGGCAGCTGGGACGCATAGAGAGCGAGTGTGTGATGGAGGAACTGGTACTGCTCGCTCGTCTGGATCATCCCACCTCTGCAAGGGAAAGGCAGGGCCCACTGACACTTCACCAAACACAGAACCCTGGTCCCAGCTCTCTGCTCCCAGGGCACAAATATTCCCTCTTCACCAGCCACATCAAGATGCCTCTGAAACAGGCACCAGAGCAGCCCAAAGAATAGAGGGGCTCAGAAGCATTGCTGGGCTGTTCAAAGTGAGATTAGCAACTGATCTGGTGCTAATTTTCACCTGTACTTCTTGGAAAGTGGCCAGGTGGAGTGTTTCTGGATTTAGTGGCTGAGCTGGAAGGGAGGAGCAGATGGCTGCCAGGTTCACAGCCCCTCTCCCTCATGTCCTCAGGTCAGAGCTACAACAGCTCTGGCAGCAGAACCAGCCTGGCACTGGGATTGTTTGCTATCCACACACCTGCATCCCCCAGCCACCCTTCTGGTTTCCATCAGAAATAGTCCCCATGCCCCCTTGGATTTCCCATGCCCACGTCTCTGCCACATCCCTCCCACACCCCTGCTCTCAGGCTTGGCACCCAGCAGGACCCTCCAAGGAGCCACCTGCTCTGCGTACCCACCTGTCTATGCGGAGACGGCACACAATTCCAAGGATATCCACCTCCCCCTCGTCCTGCAGCTGCTGGCACCCAATCCTGGTGGCAATGAAGCAGCCGGTGCGGCCAATGCCTGCGCTGCAGGACAGGCACAGCTGTGTGAGCACCACTGTGGCAGCATGCACTGCCTACACTTGCATCTTGCTGAGCTGGATGCACTCCTGGATTGGTCTGCTGTGATTTCTTCCTAAAGGGATGCTGGGTTCCTGGCCCCAGCTGCCAGACCAAGCTTCTTAGCCAGGCACCAAAGCCATGGGCTGGGGTCACTCTGCCATGGCAAGGAGCTCTTGCACAGCCCGGCGGAGGCTGCTCTGGAAGCACAAAACCAGTCTGTGCCCACCCTTGTGCAGTGCAGGGGGCTCTGCAGCCCCGTCCCCTCCCAGCTGGGCTCTAACCCCAGCACAGTGGTTTGCACTCAGCCTGCAGCAGTGCATGCTGCGTGTTCCAGAGGGACAGCCGGGTGCTCTGCTCCACTGTCCCCAGATGCACTCAGCAAGGAGAGAGAATAGGCAGAGGCCACCTCCTGCAGAGGGCTGTCCTGAGACACGGCTCCACATCCAAGCTGAAAGGCAAACCTTGCGTGGTGGCACAGGGAGCAGGAATCACGGGATTACAGAACGGGTCGGGTTCGAAGGGACCAACCACGGGGTCACCTGGTTCCCTCTCCCTGCTCAAGCAGGATCTTCCAGAGCTGAGCTGTGGGTGTGCGGTGGGGCTGGTGGCTGGGTCCCAATGCAGACCCCTCCTGCTCCCACCCTGCAGGACCTGGGTGCAGGATGTGCCATGCTAACGCCACCACCCCGCTGCCAGGACAGGAGCTGCTGATTGACAGCTCTGCTGTGGGGTGGCTGTGCCCTGGGATTTCTGCACCACAGTGGGACCTGTGCATGAGGACCCTCATGAGATTTTCCCCTCAGGCGTTTGCAGACTGACCCTGAGGTGAAGCACAGACAGGGCTCAGGTGAGGTGCAAGCTCTTACCTGCAGTGCACCACGATGGGCCCTGGGCTGGCTGCAGTCTGCAGAGCCTCCTCCACCTTGGACACCAGGTGCAGCAGGGGCTTGGCTGACTCAGGTGTTTGCTGGTCCGGCCAGGAAGGGAAGAGGATGTGTTTGACCTTGCGGCATTCCTTTCCAAGCTTTTCCAGCACACAACAAAGAGAAAGGGGATGTGAGAGCACAGGCCAAATGAAACAGGGAGTTCAGCTCAAGCAGAGGCCAAGCAGCCCGTGCCCATCTCAGCCACTCTTCTCCTGAATCCCTCTTTGAGCCTCTGCTGGACACGAGGGACAGACCCCTGGCCCAGAGACAATGGATGTATCCCATCCCAGAAGATGAGAACAGATGCAGAGTGTTCCAATACTGGCACCAGAGTCCAGGCAAAGCAAGCAAGATCCTTCAGGCCGGAGTCAGCCCAGGGTGACTACAGAGAGCCCGTGGGGCAGAGCCCAACGACACAGTGCAAAAACACTGGGCTGGTGGTGCTGCCCTGCCCAGCTGACCCCTTCTCCTCTGCACCCCAGGGCTGGGTCCTGCTCCCTCCCAGCCTCTCCAGGCAGGAGAGGCTCTGCAGACCCCTCCTCTGGCAGGGGGCTCCTGAGAATCATGAAGCCTCCTCTTTCCTGTCACACAGCATTGCCATCTCACTAGAGATCCCAGGGGTGTCAGGGGCACTGCTGGGCCCCAACGTGCTCCCTCTCTGACCCCAGGATGAGGCTCAGACCCACCTGGATGGAGAGATCCCGGACCACGTACTCCACAGACTCGCTCAGCCCCTGCACGTGGACGGTGAAGGGGCCATAGGTGCCCTCCTTCTCGGGCCAGTAGTGGACGCATTTCTGGAGAACAAGGCAGGTTTGTGGCTGTGGAGGTGCTCAGGGCACCCACTGGACGTTTGAACTGTGCTTGAGTCAGTGCTCTGGGGAGGGGGCATCCCCTTGGGGGCGGCAGGGGAGCGGGGAAGGTGCATGTAGAGTGATACAGAGGGAAAGCAAAGAAGGGCTAGATCCCTACCCCTGCATCTGCTGCCCTGCACCCTCTCCCATGCCCTGCCCTGGCTTTCAGGCCCCAGGGATGCATATCCCTGCTAGCCCAGGAAGCTTCCAGACGCAGCAGGAGCCAGGGCACAGAGAGGCTGTCAGCTGGGAGAGAAGGGAGCAAGGACATGGTCAAGAAAGAGAGTTCCCAGCTCTCAGTTCCCCCAGGCAGGTGCTGTTGGCTCCCATCCCAGAAGCAGAAGCAGTGGGCAGCAGGGCCCCTCTGGCCCCCCAGAGCTCTCCCCTGGGCTGGATCCCCTGGCTGAGAGCTCCCAGCCCAGGGGAGAGCTCTGGGGGGCCATAGGGGCACTGCTGCCCACTGCTTCTGCCCCATCCCTGGGGGTTGCCCTAAACCCTTTATCCTGTCATCCAGCTGGTAAAGCATGCCCAGAGCACACAGCCGTGTGAGGAGGAAAACCTTTGCCAGACAGGGCCAGGGCTGCAGCCCTGGGGATCTCCTGCTCCACTTGTGATTCATCAGGGAATCCCCTGAGATGAAAGCACAGTAAGTGGGTGCACAGCCCCACATTTGGCCTCGCACAACCCTCTGCTGTCATCAGTACCCCACTCCCCCCGGTGCCCTGGGTCAGGGGAGGCCCAGTGGTACCTCCTTGCGCTCCTGGAGCTCGGTGATCATGACGATGAGAGGAGCCTCCTCCTGCCACACCATCTGCCAGAAGTCGGTCACGGTGTTCAGCAGGGGTCCCTGCGTGGCAATGTACTCCCGGGGCCGGCCCGCGTAGCCCTGCCGAGCACACGCCCGTCAGGGAACCCGGGGCCACCTTGAGGCCAGTGGGGGCTGTCCCCGGGTCACCCCAGCCCTCACAATGCTTTTCTCCTCTACGGTTTAGAGACTGAGCCACACATGCTGTTTCCTACTAAACCTGTCCCTAAAATGCTTTTATAGATCTGCTGAGGAACCACCAGGCATCCTCCCCATCCCACTGGTCCCATCATCCAGGAGCAATCCATGCAGCTGGCCTTGTCCACCCAAGTTCACTACCAGTGTGACAATAGCCAGCCAGCCAGTGGTGGATGCCTTGGCGAGGCAAAGCTCCCATAAGGAGCTGCACTCCTCACTGTGGGCATTTCCACAAGGACAGGCAGGAATCCCTGTTTCACAGCTCCAAGCATCCCCTGTCTCCAGACATTCTAGTATAAAATTGCCAAAGGTATAGAAAATCCAGGCCTTCCCAGCAATCTGGGAATGGTTTGATCTCACAAGAAGTTGCACTGGCCCAGCTAAGGGACAGGAATGTTTTCAGGAACGTTTTGCAGAGCCCTATTTTCATGCCTGGGGATTATTTATTTTTCCTAGGAAACATGATTTTCCATTCAGGAGACCTGGAGGTGTCAACCCTGGGAATTCCACCTTCCCCCACACCCGTGCTCAGAAACATTTCATGGAACACCATCAGCAGGAAGAGCATCAATCCCAGGTGGGGTTGATGTGATTGAACACCTGCAGAGCCCTCCCAGATTCCTGTGCCTCCCAGCAATGCCCAGGCAGGCTGGGTTGCCAGTTTTCTGATGTGCCCACAAATTCCTGCCCCGCTACACTTTGGAGAGCTAAAGGGAAGGAAGGGGTCAGGAAATACCAGCTGCACACAGGGGTGTGCACAGCTGTGTGCAGGTGTGTGTGCCACAGGGACGGGCAGTGCTTGTGCACTGTCAGCAGTCAGGTGAGACAGAGGGGATGCCACCACAGCCCGGGCAGTAGGGACAGAGTGCCAGTGTCACCTGATGCGCAGCTGCACGCTGCCAGGCTGCCTCGGGAAGACACAGTTCCTCTGCTGCCCATGCTCAAGCTGCCCTGGGACCTCCCAGCAGCTCTGGGCACAGTGCTCCCGTCTCAAAGGAGCTTTGACCCTCCCTGCTGGCTGCTGGTTGCTACTGTCTCGGTGAATCTCAGCCACAAGCACCATCAGAAAAGAACTGCTCCTGCCTGCCCTCCAGCTCCACCCCACACCCTCGGAGCACCTCCCAGGGGTTTGTCTGTCACCCCAGATAGCACTTTTTGTGGGCTACTTTTCCAAGTCCTGCTTTCCCTCACTGCCAAGCACCCAGAGCATCCATGGCTCCAGCTCTGCTTCCCAGTGCCCTGGCCAGCCCCAAGGGAAGTGTGCAGTGAGCTGAATTGCTCAGGAAGAAGCCTGCCCACGGGGCAAAGCTGGCACCTGGCTCACAGAGATCCCCTTCTGGCAGACACTGCAGCCTGGAAGGGCTTGCACAGGGATGGATATCAAAACCAACTCGTCTAAGTAACACCCTAGGGTCTGGGGATTTCTCAGTCCCTGGAAAGGAGCCCCACCAGGTGCCAAAAATAAGCCACACCCCAACTTCATTAGCTCTCTTCCTGGGAAATTGCAACAAGCTCCCTGAGCTGAGAGCAAATCCCAGGATGTGTGAGCTCTGAGGATCTCTGAGCTGCCATAATCTGCTGACACAGCTTGCCTCCCATGGCTTTGCCAGACAGTGGGCCAGCCTGTGAGGAGGAGATGGAGAAGCCACTGCAAACGAGCCTTTTGGGGTGCTCAGTCTGCCCAGGAGCCGAGAGCAGCTCCCTCATGAGACTCCCCCACCAAGAGGAACCGTGTATCTGCCCTGTGCAGACGGAGCCACATCTCTCCAGCTCCAACAGGGGTGCCAGGTTAAGTCTGCTGCCCCAGGGCAGCCACAGGAGAGCCGGTGACAATGCCCCGGTGTGTGTGACCCAGTGTGGCACCTGCAGCCTGACGCCTTGCGAGCCCAGGGCTGCAGGCCCTGGGAGGACACTCACTGTGATGTAGTTGGCATTTATGTAGCTGTCTTCCTCCTGGCTGCCAGCCCTCCTGAGGCAGACCCGGCTCTCAGGATCTGAAAGATGTCACAGGTGTTACCCAAGGGACTGATCCTGCCCATCCTCCCTGCCTCGACCTCAGGGGCTGGAGGCTGAGTCCTGCTGCTCCATGCCATGCCCAGAGCTGCCTGCACCCTCCCTCAGGCCTGTTCTTGTCCCCCTTCAGCCTCACTCCCCTGGCAGGGCACAGCCCAAACCTGCAGGTACCATAGTGAGCAGGTGGGGTAACTCACCTGCAGTGACCCCCCAGGAAATCCCCACAGAACCTGACTAGAGCCCAGCTGAGTCCTTCCAGAACACCCTCAGCCTTTACACTCTTAGGGCCATGCCCTTGGGACACGTAAGGCCCTACGAGTGCTGCACACCTGAGTAGGACACCCCGGGGAGCAGCTCCCCATGTACCCCCCAGCACTGTGACCACCCCCTGTGCACCCAGCTCCTGCAGAGCATGGGCAGAAGGAGCAGGCATGGCAGGAACAGCAGCAGCACCCAGGGGTGCCCACCCCAGTGCCAGGGCTGCTCTGAGTCATCCCTCACCCACAGGCAAATGGGAGGCAAAGGGACACAGTGGCACGTACTGGGGAGAATGGTTTTGTATCTGTCCTTGAAAGCACGTCCAGGGATTTCCAGCTCCTCCGGACTCACGAAGTTGGGTGGGATTTTCTGCAGGGGGAGAAAACAGCCATGAGGAAAAGCCCATCGCTGCCACTTGTGTCCCCTGGTGGTGGCAGAGCTGGCTGGCCAGCAGGCCAGAGCTGGCGCAGGGACCCAGGGGCATCACCAGAGATGCCAGCTCCTGGGGTGGGTCCTGTCTTTACTCCAGCTGTGGTGGGACTCCTTCCAGAGAGGCAACCCTGGGAGAAGAGCATGGCACGGGAGGGCAGGACGGGGTTTTCCAGGGACCCCAATAGGACAGGTGTGCACCAAGGAGCAGGTGGTACCCGGGCCCCCCTCCCCTCTGTTTGCCCACACCGCCTGCCCTCCACTGGGGCTGTGGGGCACAGCTGGGCTCAGAGCCTGACGGTCGCCCCTGTCAGTCCCACCAGTGCCAGCCCCTGCCACCCCTCCTGTGAGGAGGGAGAGGGAATCGTCGCACCGAAAACTCCTCCTGGAGCTGTGCCAGGCTCTGGGCGTGCTGCTGGAGCTCTTGTTTCCTCAGCACGTGGCTGGACGTCCTCAGAAACTTCAGCGTGATGTCCCGTGGCGTGCAGACAGGCTGGATGGGCTCCACGTTCCCTAGAGAGCTCATGTCCAGCACTAGCGATACATTGGAGCCCCTCCTGAAAGGCAGAGGGGTCCCTGGCTGACCTACTGCCACCCTGGGACAGAAGGACAGCCCATCCCACGGTATCTTCAGTTAAAACCACCCCACACTGAGCAAAAGACAGGTAGAAGGGGAGATTGAGGAACAAAGACTAGCTGATCATTTTGCCTTTTTGCTGGGAAGCCCCTGAAGGACGGTGTCAAGATTTGTCCTGGGCTGGGTGGGGGCCAGGGCTGCCTCCACACTCAGACCTGGCACCTGCACATGCTGGCAGGCAGAGGGCTGGCAGGAAGGATGCCAGGGGAGCCCGGGGAGGAGCAGTGCCATGGGTACCCTGGCCAGGGCGGAGGCACACTCACCTCTCCTGGAGACGCACGTGCTTCTTGGCAGAGGGACTGGGCTTGTCCGGCTTGTCCATGTCCGCTGCAGCTGCCCGGGCTGCCCGGCTGCCCTTATGAACTCTGGAGCACACCAAGCAGGCTTGGACCATGCTGCAGCAACCACGGAGCCCTCGTCCTGAAGCACAGCAGGGGCACACGGGGGGGCCTCAGCTCCTGGGAAATCATGGAGCCATCAGAGGAAAAGCAGCTGGAAAAGAAAATTCAGATCTGAGAAATACCACAGGGCTGGGTGGAGCCCCCATCAGATGGTCTGCAAACAAGGGGCGGATTTTAAGTCCTCAGTTGTCCTGGAACCAGGACCCCCAGCCCCTGTATCCAAGCAGATGGAGAGCTCCCAGCACAATCACCCTCGGGGGTGCCTGCAGCACTGCAGCCCACACAGGCACCACTGGTGACCCTGGGCATGGCACCAAGGGCCACCTGCATCCCCCGAAGGGAGGACACCCACTCTGTGGTGGCAGGGCATGGTCTGGTTTGGGGGAGCCCCAGATGCTCTCCACCTCCATGGAAGCACATGCCCTCTGCCCTGTGTTTCCAGCCCGGAACCTTCACGTCCCCCTGCTTCGTCCTGGGGACGTGGTGGGGAAGAGTGAGAGCTGGAAGGCCTGAGCACAGCGGCGTTCAGCAGGTGACATGAAGTGGCTGTAGCCACTGCACAGAGTCTGGCCATCTCCTGCTGCAGGGAGACACAGACCAGGCACCCTCAACAGCCTCATGGCTCTGGCAAGGGAGGGATGGCCTCCTCCATCCTGCAGGTCACAGCAACTGTCAAGAGGAAACTGCTTTATCTGTGTGGTTGATCAAACGGCGATGGGGCAGCTGGGGAAGGTGCCAGACATCCTCCATCACTAGCCATGGGTCAGCCCCTGGCAGGGCTGGGGAGATGCAGGTCATGCTGACTCACCTCTGGGCACAGCTCCTCATGGTGCAGGCAGCACCCTGGGATCCTGAGCCTTCTTCTCATCCCCAGCTTCCTCCATGAGGAGGAGAGAGGCCCACAGAGACAGGGAATGATGCAGAGTCAGAGCTCTTGGTGGGCAAAGAGGGGGATCCAAGGCAGCCCATCTGCTCAGGGAGGTCTTGTGGAGAGATGGGGTCCACATGGTGGCTGGGAACACAGCTAGGGCGGGAGCTGCTCCCCATGACTCCCTGCTGCCCAGCAGCATTTCTAGGAGTTGCAATGCCACCACTGCCACTCACACCATCCCACGCCCCATGCAGGGTGTCCCGGTGTTCTCCATCCAGGCAGGACAAGAGCAGCTGCTCAGCAGGAGCAGCACCAGGAGAGATCCTGACCAGAGGCAGCCCAGGCTCCCACCCCAGCAGCTTTCCAGCCAGGAAACACCTGGGGGATGCCCTCGCTAGCAGAGGGGCCCAGGGCTCAGCTGCCAGCACCTGCAGGGAGAGTGCTCACATCACCTGCCCAGCATCCCAGCCCCGCCTGGGGCTGCCATCCACACGCACATGCCCACCGCCCCCGGGCACCAGGGCCCGGTGCTGCCCGGCAGGGTCTCCTGTCCGGCGGGCAGCGTGGGTGGCCGGGGGGCTGCCTACCTGCTGCCCTGTGGCGTGGGCTTGTCGGTCCCGGCACAGGCCCGCGGGCACCGCGCGTGTCGGCCTGACACCACGGTTTGAAAGTGTTCAGGAAGCTGCTTATCAAAGGAGCTGCTGCCTCTGCTGCTTCCTCTCCCTCCTTCTCCCCCACCCCGACTGCCGCCCACACACATACCGGCCACATCTCTGCAGCTCGGCTCTGCCGGGCCGCCTGCACACCCAGCCCTGCTCCCCACCACCAGCCTTCGTCCTGCGCCCGTGGGCACGGCCTGGCCTCCCCCAAAACCCTGGCGTGTGCCCACAGGCACCTCCGATGGGGCTGGTGGGGTGTGCTCGATGCCCTCTGTGACAAGCCACGGCCGGCACTGGTGCCACCCGTGGGGCACGGAGGTTTGGGCGAGGCCCAGCCGCGGGGGGCCAGTGGCAGTGAGGCGGGTTGCTTGGCAAGGTGCAGCGGGTCTGCTCTGGGGGCACCACAGCCCACCTGCCCCACAGGAAGCCAGAATGAATCCTCCCATGCCTGCTGTCCTGCCCGTGTCCTCTTGCCCAGGCTGTGGCCCGGCTGTGCCCTGTCCCACTGTGGAATGTGCCAGGGCTCGCTCAGTGCCCCCCACCCTCAGTGCCTGGTGGTGTGCAGCGTGCTCCTGTGCCACCCCACCGTCCCACAACCCCCGTCCGCGTGGGGACACCCCTCTGCACCCACGACCACCCCTGGGTACCTCAGGGAAAGACGGGTGGGCTCCCTCTCCCCAGCAGGGAAGGGCAGGGGCGTATTTGGGGACCAAGGTCCCTGGGGCCTGGCTCAGGTAGGCCAGGTCTGCCCTTGGGGCACTGCACATCCTTCCTGACACATCCCCACTGCTCTTCCTGTTTGCTCTTGCCCGGGCTCTGCATGCTTCCTTCCTCCTCAGCCCCCGCCCCGCTGCACCCCACCAGCCACACGGACCCCAAACTCCTTTCCTGTGTCTACTCCATGGGCTGCTCTGGCCAGAGCCACCCCAGCCCAGCTCTCTGAGGTGAGCGTGCTGTCCCCGGGCTGTGCCGGCCCTGCCGCTCACGGGTCTGTGCACACCTGTGTGTCTGCAGGTGTGCCAGAACAACAGCCCTGGGCAGCCCTGCGAGACCCTGCCAGTGCCACCTTCTACCAAGGGCTAGCAGATCAGAGGGCCCAAGCTCCCAAGGACCCCAAAGGAGCAAAGCAATGAGGCTGTGACAGCTGGGCTGTCCAGGGTCCCTCGCTGGACGCAGGAGGCACCACAGCACATCGTGATCCTCTGCATAGAGAGCAGGAGACCCGGGACAGCACTGGCCTTTGGGAGCTGGATTTTGGCTGGTTTTCCCCAAAGGGAATGGGAACCTTTTACCAACACATGATTTTATGCAAGACACAAACTCCAGCTGCAAAAGGGGTATGAAACAAAGGCTTTTATCGAGGCCAGGATCTCCCTGTGTGCTGCTCTGTGGCCCAGTGTGATTTAACAGATTTGATGGGCATTTCAAAGGATTTCAGCAGTAATCCCCTTCTTCCTCCTGCCAGGTTCTGCCTTGGTCATGAAATGCCCCTGGATGCTTCAGGAAAGATCCTGGTGCACCTTCTTTGCAAAATGGCTTATTTGGTTCTACTCAAATTTTGTCATGACAAAGGACCCCACTCAGGGTAAAAAGAGGAAGCTGAGATGCTGGGATGCAGTGTATCCTCTCTCTCTGAAGCATCACAACACCAAGGTACTCCTGCTCAGGGATGTGCTCAGAAAAGCCTTGCAGCACTTTCCCTCTGCTGCTCACAGACCTCCCCATGCTGCTGCCTTGGCTCTGCCAGTCACACACCTCTCTGTGCCACCTGCAACTAGGCAGGACACCCAGGATATAGCCTCTGGAAACTACACCTGCCCCCCTCGGGCTTTTCCTTATGCAGAAAACTCAGATGGAGGCTGAAGGGACTGTCCTGGCCATGGCGACTCACCCAGGGTAGGAGGAACACAGTAGGGATATTGTGTAGGGATGTGCCACGGCCCAGGCTCCTGGGAGCAGAAAAGTCTGCACTGCTGAGATGTCCTGACCCTTACATCCCTCTGATGGTGCACAGCTGGACCCCAGTGTGCTCCCACCTGCCAGCAGGGCTGCACTTCCTCCCTTCTGCCAAAGCACCAGCATGCTGAAGAGGGGCATTTGAAGGGAGAGCATGGGAGGGGACACAGACCTGTGGAGACCCACAGCACGAAAATGAAGGTGCTGGTGGAAAATGAAGCATGAGCTGGTAGAGCTAGACCGGATGTGAGGGAGAGCAGAAGCAGAGGGAGTCAGAACACACTGCTTGACCCAGGGCATTTTTCAGCTCTCAGTGCCACCTGGGCAGCAAGCTGTCCCCTGAGCCTTGTTGCACCCACCCACGTCTGCTGCCCGCCTGGGACTGAGCCCTACCCCGCTCCTGCCCGCCCACTGGGGTACACGGCGGGTGCACACCCACACGTGCAGAGCAGGTGTCCCTGGCCACTCATCAGTGCCCATCCCTGCTGGTGTGCAGAGACCTCGAGCAGGGAAGTCCAGACGTGCCCTCCCTC
>VZSE01003113.1:0-77105 GCA_013398275.1 Promerops cafer
ATAAATAATATAAATATAAATATTCCCCCAGAGATCAGGTTTTGGTTACCAGCTGGCTCTGAACAAATGTGCTGCACTTGACCATGGCAGCAGGGCTGGCTACCAGAGGGTTTGTCCACATAAGGTGAGCTCCCCACACTGCTGGGACACCACTGTGATTTACCCATTCAGGAAGAGGGCTGAGAGACTGTCACCCCACACTTGGAGACATCACACATTGAGGAATGTCAGCTGGTGGTCGGTGACTGTCTCTCATCACTAAGATTACCTCAATTGGTAAGAGCAGGGTGCTGATAATGGCAAGGTCATGGTTTTGATTCCTGAACAGGCCATTCACTTAAGAGTTGGACTTAATGATCCTTGTGGGTACATTCTAACCCAGAATATTCAGTGATTCTGTGAAACCTGCTCCTCCCTGTGCTCATGGGGAGCTTTCAGAGCTACCTTTCTTCACTCCTGACTATCAGCATTGAAATGCACTTGGGTACACTTTACCCTTTTACCTTTACAGGCAGTGGTAAAGGGCTTTTCCCGCTTCCCAACTCACCTTGCCCTACAACACGGCCTCTTTGTCTTATTCCTTCCTCTGGCTGCAAGCTACTGCTCTGGGTTAGGGTAAGCTTTGCTTCTATGGTGCTTCATCTGGGCCTGTCTACACCCTGACCCCACAATTTTTAAACATAATTAGTTGGTACAGTCTTGGTACAGTCTCCTGTGTATTACTGGAAGTGGAAAGTACTTTATGCTATGGCTCCTTTTCTAACACGAAACACCTTACCAGAGCACTGAGGTGGCACAGCCCCGATCTTGCACCAGGAGAGATTTGCTCTGTGCCTTCTGCTTCTCTGCCCTTCTGACTTTGGTAAGGACTGTCTACCTTTCCTGCCGAGAGACTTTGGCCTGATATGGAGAAACGTTAAGAAAGGCTGCCTTCAGGCAGACAGACAGACAAACAAAATGATAGCTCCACTTTGGTACAGAATTTGGGCTCTGCAGTCTCTGGTTTATGTGTTTGTGAGGGGAGTCAGCAGCATTTTTAAGCCAGTTGCTTGCAGTGATTCACTTTCAGGAGACCTAGAATAGTTGTGAGGATTGCATGGATAAAGACTGGTCATAGATTACTCATAAAAAGCAAGATATTTTAGAAGAATAAATTAAATGCTAGCTGACAATCTGCTCGCCAAGTTTTCGTTCAGTAGAGTTGAAATGGCCAAGTTTTTAATGCCAACAATTGAGGTTTGCAAAGGAAATACCAAACCAACCTGGTGGAAAAAGAGGCGGACATTAAATTACAGAGCAAAGACTGCCTTTGCTTTGTAGGTGGAGAAATAAACAAATTACAAAAAAGAAAATCAGTCTGAGTTTTTCAATTTGATCCCTGTGCCTAAGCAGAAAAATGTAGGATGTATCACTAATCTCAGAGCTCAAGGGGACGCTCAGCAAACTGTGCAGAACTGTAGGCGAGGGGACAGGGAAGAGGACCAGCACAGGGAAGTGTTGCAAAAATGCTCAGAAACTGGTGCTCGGTCTCATCATGTAAAGACTTAAAAAGAGCCCAGACCACAAATTCTTGACTGTTCTTACTTCAGCTAGTCCCAAACAGACACATTCTTTCATGTATACAATAGTTTTTCTTGGATACAATGTCAACAATATATACTTGTCCTTGGACATTTGTGTAATTTTTCCTGTATAATGTGTAAGAGCATGTTCCTGAATTCCTGCAGCAGCAGCAGGCCAGCTAAATTCACCGTGAGCCCTATCTTCATCCAAGAGGCATTCCTCTGAAGTTGGAGAAACTATTCACTGCGTGGGGACTGCCAAAGCACACTGGAGCAAGGAGAGCAAAATCTTCTCCTGAAATATTATTTCAGTCATTTCAGTTTTACAAAATACAGGACAAAACGTTGTGCATTGCATGGTTAGACTTATTTGTCTGCTCCAGAAGGCTAAATATATTTAATTCAGAAATGACATAGGTGCCTGAAAAACCACTTCTCAGAATTAAAAGGTTTATTCTGCAGTGCAGCTTGCCAAACCACACCCAGTAATGGACATCAGAGAGGTCACAGTACAGAATGCCAAGGCACAGGCACTGCTTCTTACATAGGACTAACCTAGAGACAGCTTGGTCAAGCAAATTCTGCAGCATGTACATCCCCAACACGTGTGCTGCACTTGTGGATCGTGGCAGAGACTGGCAGCCAGGGGCCAACTTTTCCAGACTGCTCTCTTCAGATTCCCTATGAATGACTGTCCTCCATTTTTAACTTACTAGCTCAATGCAAGTCTTTCCTGCTCAGTTAAGCAGATGTCATGCTACAGCAGAGCATTTGTGGGGTTTCTGCTGTAAATTATTCATATCTGGAAAAAAGGCATTGCTGGGTACTATTTGAGTACTCAATCACGTGCAGCAGTCACCTGTACATGCCTTTTGTGAAGTCTGCAGTCATTTGCAATAAGTTGCTGCAGTTTTGCTTACTTTTTTGTTATGCTTTTCTGTTTTCTACATTTTCGTTTTATGTAAAATAGGTTTTAACAAATTTAAAATAAATATGTGTTTTATCACATACACATATGTGATGCAAATCTTGTGGTGCAGAGAAATATACAGACTATCGTTACTCTTGCTTAAACGATGCTCAACCTTTGTAGTTTTAACCTACCAATAAAATAAGAGAAAAGTTTTACTGATTAAATGATCTGTAGCAGCAGGAATACATTATTTAGCTTTTCTTATATGCTCCTTGCTAGAGGTAAATGAGATATCATTGCAATACTGTTCACTCTGTTATAGCTCTGGCTGTGTCAGCATTTACATTGCAAACCTCTTCTTCCAGGGGTTTATAACTCAGCCATAAAATGCACTCCAGTCTGAAACTTGGCATACAATGTCTCAGTCTGGCAGGGAATTTATTTTACAAAAAGTGAGAACAATCCAATATCTGTTTGGCTGTATCTAATTTATAATTGTTTAGATTTTTAGCAACAGAGTGGGCTGCACAGCGGATCTTGAGAAGTATCCACGTGCCTGACACATCACTCCAGCCTCACCCTTTTAAGGTCACCATAAAATCCTATGTCAAACTATGTCAAAGCCTGAAAGGTTTTGTGCAATTTTAATGCTGCAGTGAGTTTAATTCCAAAGGTGGAGTTTCAGAAGTGTTGTGCATTGTGCGTGTCTAGGTGGCACTGCCACTGCTCCCACTGCCAGCAGAGCTCAGCCGAGCTCCCACACAGCTCTTCATGGTACATAAGCAAGCCCCAGACCTGCTGTGATGGTGAGTAGCAATGTCTGTTTCACTTTTACATGTACCTTCATTCTCAGGACCTGATTCTTCTCTCCCCTTCACTTCTTGGGCAGAGCAGGAGCCCAGGCATCTCCTCCCACACCCCCCATGGCAGTCCAGGGCTGCACAGGGAGCCAGGCTGCCTTCCACTGGGCCAGCACTGATCTCCTAGCAATCACACAGGAAACGGCCCCATAAATAGTGGAGCTGTTAAAGTCAGGATCTCGTGTGCAGATGCTGAGTTTGCCATGCCCACCCCGTGGCTTTGCTGGGAATGTCTGATGTTACAGTCCCCAAGGCCAGGTTGGTGGGCAGTGGGGAAGCAGCGCCTTCGCCACACAGCCACAAACCTCCTTCTTCTCCTCGGCAGCAGTTACCTCCCCAAAGTCCTCACCCAAAGTTTCCAAGAGAATTCCTGGCATTATGACAAGAATTTTTTCTGCTTTTAGTGCTGGAACATAACTTGGGTGTTTACATCCTTGGATTTGCCATAAAATTACCACTTCCAAAGACATTAGTGCGTTAAAAAGCGAATACTACCAGAAGGGCAGGCAAAGGACCTTTTTATGGAGCACATCTACTCTCTGCTCTTGCTCTGTGCCACACCTCAGGTTTTCTCCTCCAGTTACAAGAACGTGTTTTGGCTCTCTTTCCATCCAATCCGAGGAGCTGAGTGAGCACTAGTTTGCCAGGTTTGATATACGCTCAGCAACCAGCAATTATAGAAACCATTTGAAACATACAGCGTATACTAATACATAGATTTGGAGTGATGCTGTTATTAGCCATTAAAGAACATGCTTTATTTAAATAGAAATAGAAAGGCTGATGAGATTTTATCTAGAATCCATCTTTAAGACAAATATATGAGACGTAGTTTCCAAATATTAATTCACTTTCATCTCATGATATTTCCTTTTGGAAAGCCTCAACCCTCCAGGTTCTCTGTTTCTGCGCTGCAGATGTTGGAAGATTGTGATATTGATTGCATCTGTTTAAAAACGAGCAGTTTGCAACATTATCTTTAAGCAATATAAGACGATGCTTGGGGAAAAAAATTGTAAATGTGGCTTTGAGCATATACACACAAAAGTATGATTTTAATAATGTCATAATCTTAAAATACAACTCAAGTAGACACCTAGTATTCTGTAAAACTGAATTTAAAGAAAAACAGACATGATGTTCCAACTTGCTTAAGCCAAAGTTTGCATTGGATGTACATTCAGGGCATATTTTGCCTGAATTGTTCAAGTATTTATGTCATTTGGAAGGAGACTATTTCCAGTCTCCAGCAATGAAACTGATCTTCCAAACTCACTGACAATTTCTATCACAGAAATAAAACCTCAGCAATTAGGTGATTAAGTCGCTGAAACAACCAATTCAATCAAATATTTGGTCTCCAATGTAAAATACATTTTTAATGGTAGTCAAGCTGTTCTGCTGTCTCTGGGGAATATTAAGAAATGGGAAGGAAATAAATCTTAATATTAAAATATGGAAGCTGTCATAAAAAGCATTATGGGAGAAAAATAGGCAAAATTAAAATATTATTCAAATTTTTAAAATTGAGCCCAAATTGTACATTTACAGAACTCAACAGAGTTACAGTAATATACCTCCTTCCTCCTGAAAAGTTTCTTCCATTAGGGTTTTTTCTGGCCAGGGAAGGCATGTACATTTTATGAGCACAGTAGAAACACACATTAAGCAAGTATGTTCATGGTTACACTGGAAAAACAGGGCATTTTTTCCTGTACAAATACCTTTTTTGAAAAAGCACAAATAGCTAAAGTTCTTATTGTCACCAATTTCCATGCATGAAGGAAAAAGCAGAGGTATCCACCATGCAAATAGTGTCTGAAATGCAACATTAGCAGAAATGTTGAACCTGTAAATAAGAAAATATTTTCATAACAGCAAAAATAAATCATTCAGAAATCTTATGAAAGATTTGCTCTGATAAATTGTTAGACTGAGTGAAATTGGAAGAGGTAACTCCTTTGTTGTGATGTTATGGAGATAAGCTGTTTTTCTCAGTGCTAAAACTCTTGAAATGACTGGCAAGATTCAAGAATGAAAATATAGGTCTCAAGTGACAAATTGTATGAAAAAAAAGGCAGAAATTTTTCTATGAGTGTATGAGATCACAAAACAGATTGATATTTTGAGGAAAATTAACAGAACAGTATTTATGTTTCTGCCCAAGGCTTTTCCCCTGCTGGGAAAAAGTTGCCCTAGGGGCCATGTACAACTTAGCTGAAATGAGCATGCTCAAGAATAGGATTTTCTGCCCATCCACCAAGAAACTGCAGCGGGGGTCCAGCTTTTTCCTCCCTGTCCCACAATCAGGACATCAGCCCTGGCCCAAAGGACTGGTGTAATCAGAATAAAGCCTTGTGGCTTTTGTGACATCCTAAGTCCTTGGTTTTGTCCAGACACCCAAAGCAAAGCCATCTGGGCTGTGCTGGTCCAATCTGTGTATGAAATGAAGATAGCACAGCCATCAGCTAAGAACAGATTTTGATTGCTACTAGTCCTCAACATGTGAAAGGTTTTCTCTTTACCTAAAAGTTCTCTGAGTCATTCCATTCTTCTGCTTTGTCTTTGGCCCTAGTTAGCAGTGGTGTATGTAAATTACATTAATTTACCTTGCAGAGGTTGGCCCTCTCTGTAAAATCTGCAGGCCAAGACTAGCACGAAATCACATTGGATGTCCATTGGGTGCTACTACCAGGATTGAAGTTATCACAATTTGGTACCACACTTTCATCCATTACCTATTTATGATCTCTCATTTGCTTTCTGGTCCATGATTCCTGAGAGGTTTATTTGTCACAGAACTGCTGCTATCTGAGCTGTGGTCTGACCTGACAGAAAGACAGCACTGTTTCAGAGTTATTTTATGCAACTAAAACATGGGTCAGAGAAGGGAAAAGAGCTTCTAATTATTATTCTCAAGGTTGACAAAGACCTTTTAAGTCCAAGTGGTCAGGTTTTTATTTTAAAGGCAATCTCAGCTCAATATTGCCTTGTGGGAATTTTTGGTGGAACAAATCTAAACATTTTGTGCTGTGATTCATGCAAATCATTTGCGTGTTCTTTGAAAAAAATTGTGTCATCAGCTAGGTGAAGGTCATAAGTATCTCCCAAAAGGATACCATCATCACTGTTCATTCATCTTCAGACTAGTGAATTAAGCTGAGTTTGAATGCAAATCCCCCATGAAGGATAGTGTCCAAGTCCTCAGGAATGAGGTCTGCTGGTGTGAACTTCCTCTACATGCTTTCCTCGCAGCTCCAAGCTATCCAAGACTGCAGTTCATGTCTTCACATTTCCACCATGAAGATGTTCACATGGTTGCACGCTGCCTGGCCATCTGCCCATAACTCTCTTAAGAATACAGAAGCTAGGAAATTGGATCAGACCCAGCCCCTTCAGCCCCCAGGCCTGTCCAAAGTGTGTTTTATGCCATGTTAGAGCTCCATGGAGAAAGGCACAACTACAGAATGAGAATCCTAGTACCCTCCTATTTTATGACAGTGTTTTAAGGAATTTTGCAGTAAGTAGTTCAGTTCAAAGCATTGGTGTCATCACGCATAGATATACATATCAGTTATGGTAGTGTTCAATTTCAAAAGGCAAATCAATTTATTTTTTTACTCAGCTATTATTTCAGCCCTATCCTGTGACAACAGATTTCAGAGAGTAATTAACAACTGTAAGAAAAAGGGCTGATGTTTGATTGTTTTGAACTTACTGTTGGGTAAGCCCTTTGGCAGTCTCTAATTCTGTTGTAACAAATAGCATCTAATTTTCTTTTTTTTTTTCCCCACAAACCATTCATAATTTCACAGATTTGCATTACAGCCATATAAAAGAGGAATAGTTTCACTTCTGAAATTGAAAATCCTAGCCACAGCAGGTTCCCTCTGCAAATGCTTTTCCAGACCTCTGATCTGCATCATCCATCCTTTATTCTCTGCAGTTCTGCCGCGAGCTCTCTGAAATGAGGTAACCAGGCCCCGTGCAGCACTGAAGAAGCAGGAGCTCCGAGGGCTGAGGCAGTGGCACACTGACTTCTGGTCCTGCTGTTTCTCTCCTAAGAGCTCTTGCACGCTGCTTGTCCCCTCAGCTGTTGCAGAGCATTGCACTGGTGTGTTCAGACCCAGCAGTCTCAGAGACACCACTGGATTTGAGAGACATGGGCCTTGGGTTTTGAGACAGTGAAGAACTTTGTGCTTGTAGAGCTGCCCTTAAACTTCCTGTGATTGCTAATTTCAACCAAAAAGCGTGAGGCCAACATATGGGTGCAGAAACAGCTCTCCATTTTCATGTTGAGCAGGTTTGCTAACAGAGTCATAGGTGGAACACAGCTGTCACGGTCAATCCCTGTGCACTGCTGGGTAGCTCTGACCTCCTGTCCAGGACAAGAAGGTGCATGGGAGAGAAGGGTGCAAAGATTTGAAAGAACAGTCCATTTAATTTTTCATTTCAGTTTTGACCATACAGCAAGGGTGTTCTTACTTGCCTTAACAAGTAAATATGTTTACTGGGAGAAATGGCTTCAGATTACAATAAGAATTTGTTTCTATGAAAACATTTTATTAGTTTTAATTGTTCAGAGAGCTTTAGAAAGGTGATGGAGCCCATATCCTTGACCACAACAGCCTACCGTTAAACAAAGTTAACCCTTCACCCCTATAAAACAAAAAAGGTAATGTAAATACAGCTCAGTCTCATTTTCTGTATTCCCAGCGTTGCTATTTCTGTGTCACGTAGGCCCTCCACATATATTTAAAGTACATATGCTGAGAGGAACCCTTTGGCTCTGCCCTTTTTGTTATTTCAATGTTCAGGAATGAAATACACTGTTTATGTGACTCCAGGTTTTGTACTTGTTCATAGGCTGTGTATACTGTTCATAAGCTGGGTTTATAAAGCAGAATGACCTCAGCCACCTAGTTTTCAAGCCCCAAGTCCAGATGTTGACACAAATCCTTTAGTCTCAAGCACATTTCTTTCTTTATGTTATTGATAGTTTTTATTTTAAATTTGTAATTTTTTTTCTACTTAGAAAAATGCAAAATAAAAATTAAATAAACTTGGTATTCAGCCTTCTTTTCTGCTGAGACTTTAGAACTCCCTTAGAGGTCACAATTTCTTTCTTCCTGATATATTTACTTCTCCAAAATATGCTTCTAAGAAGTTGTGGTTTCTCCTCATACAGAAGACAGACAGAACTCTGTTCATTCAAGATAACAGCCAGGTTCTGCCCTAATACAAGACATGCAATACATCTGGAGTGGGATCTGCACCTGTGTTGCCTAGATGAAGTAAACAGAAGAACCTAATGGAAGTAGCTTTTATTCTATGAAATTTTTACAAAGTCCAAATTTCTTGATATCCCAGCATTCCCTTCCTACCACCCCTTCCACCCTCTAACATCCCCCACCCTCTGCCCAAGGAAATGTTGTTATCCTTGTTTTATATTAGAAATCATAAATGTATGACTTTCTAATCTGCCATTTTATCTGAACATCCAAAACTTTCTCTTCTTCTATCATATAGGAATAAAAAATTCTTCCCCTCCTTATCACTTGCTTTCATCCAAATAAAGATACTTTTAAAATTAATTATTATTTATTAATTTCCCCCCCTCCCCAGTAAAGAGTTTAAATTCTGGAATTTGTGGTTCCCTGTTTGTGAAACAGACCCAGTCTACGTTGGAGGAATGTTTTAATAAAATGAGTGATTTCAAGGTAGGAGGTCATGCTGGTAGGAGGTCTTGAGCTAGACATTGGATACGTGAACCTGCTTGGAATCTGGGGGAGGAAAACAGCCTGCAAGGCAGAATATTTTGGAGAAGGCAGCAAAAGGTCAATCTCTGCACATGGCTCCGTGTCTGCCACAGGTGCAACAACTTTGTATACCACTGCCTTGATTTTCCCAGCTTTGGCCTCAGCTCTTGAGACGTGCTCTTAGTAGGTTGTAGGATTAACAAATAGACTCCAAGAGTAGATAAAGAAGGTAGAGAGTCAGGAGAGATACTCTGAGTAGGGGGAAAGTGGGGGCAAAACCTGAATGCTTGTACAGAGCCATGACCATAGCCATGAAAAGACAAAAATGAAGGTAAAGCTTTTTTATTTACTTTCTCACTCTCAACAGACACAGGAAATAACAAAGAGTGAGTGAGACTTCAGCAAGGAATAATATCCAAACTACAGAACAAGTGGATAACAGTGTCAGACAAATGGCCTGTTCCAGGCAGATGAGACTGCCCAAGAGGAAAATTGAGATTTATACTACACAGATGAGAAATCTGGCATCACCTATGAATTTAGAGACTAAATATTCCCTGGTTAATGACAGGGTCATTTGTGAGATATGTGCTTCCAGCTTGCTGGAATGATCAGTGAAAGAAACAGTTCTAAACCATACCTAAATGCCTCAAAATAGTGAGGGCCACAAAACTGCCCCAGGGGAAAAATGGACACAAGGGCAGAACAGATATGGGACACCAGAGAAAGTCCTTTTCTGATCTGTCTGGAAGAAAACCCTATTCTGGCTGTGGCTGTAACCAGGTGAATGGAGCACTGCAGAACAGCTGGATCAGGCAGAGAGAAGCCACCAAGAGCTGGGTCACCAGCTGTGACCAGTAAGGCAATCAAGGTGGCTGTTGAGACAGCTAAAGACAGAGCTGTTGTCACCAGGATCAGCCACAGCTTCTGCTGGAGAAGAGAGGATAAGTGGAACTCTGGGCAGTATCTAAACAATCCTCCTGGGAGGAAGGCTCTGGAGATCACAGCCTCTGAGAGCCCAAGATGTGGCTGAAGCTGGGGATGGTCTCCATGCCCTGCTCCACAGAGTGCACCCATGAGGGCCGAGCTGCAGATTGTCTGTGTTTGCAAGGCCATGATAAAGGACAGGCAGGTCTGCAGAAACAGGCATCGTCCATCCTCCAGGGCCAGCACAGAGTCTGGGTCCGCCTGTGGCAGGGAGAAAACTCTCAGGTAACCACAGCATCTGCCACTGAAGGCAGGTGAACTGAATATTGGAAAGAATGATTAATAACATGAGTATATCTATAGTGTAGGAATAGCGTGCACCTCTTGTGGTGCAGTCATGGGCTCTCTGGGATGGACGAGCCATTCAGCTGCCTCTCAGTGCCAACACAGCTCCTGGCAAGTAAAGCTTGGCAGAAATGCCCCTGGGCATCTGGCCAGCCAGAGAGGTGCTGCAGCACCAGCATCTTGGGGGTATTGCAGACAGAGCTGTGTGGCAGAGGAAGCCTGTAGGAATGTGTCTGCATTCTGCAACCTCAGCACAACGGTCAGGAGGAGAACATTAGGGCAAAATTAGCCCAATGCTAATCCTCTGCATCTGATGTCTGTTGGTTTCGGAAGGACACTCATCAACAAGCCCCAAACTAAAGAAGAAATATGACCATTTGTACAGACAGGCAGCTGTCTTCCCTCTGAAAAGCCCAGGGACAGAAATGAGGAGACCTTGGGGGCCACAGTCTCTGTGGGACAACCAGAGCTCCAGCCTGCTACCACAGAAGGACGACTGTGAACAAAGCAGAGCAAATTTCAGCAGCCCTGGGCATTTGGTGACTGAGTCCCAGCATACTATTGGGTAGAGCAAGACCAAGAGAAGAGTTTCTCTCCTCTATTTTCTTTACGTCCATTAATTCAACTTAGAGGTTTTGTTCAGTGCTAGTATCCCAGAGAGTCCTGATGACATTTGTAATTACACTAAGCAACTACGTGACTTTTTTTTTCTTTAGTACTACAGTGGAAAATAAAGTATTGTCCTTAGAACAACTCCCAAGCTACATTTCCCTGAGGAAAATAAATAGTATTTAACATATGATGAAACTATGTTGGAAATGTCCAGGCATCTAACAAAGAACTGAAGAGCTCCATGTGCTGTAAGAGAGTGGAGCAGCTCATGGTCACTTGTAGAAGGAATAACGCCAAGGAAACTCCCTGTTGCTGCTTGGTAAGAGACCATTTGTGACCATGGCAATAGGCAGAGCAGTAGTCCCAGGAGATGAACACTCAGGCAAGCCAGTGAGTATCTCTGGCAACCAAAATAGGATGCTCAGCTGATGTATGTCAAATAATGTGACCATTGAGTGATCAGGTCAGGAAAATACCAGGCCCAAAACAGAGTCAGAACTGATTTGTTCAATTTTAAAGGCACTAACTACATGGCCATGTTAAATTGTTACTTCTCTTTCTAAAAAATAGGCTGTGTGGAAGGCATTCAAGCAAGAACAGAGATCATGAAATGCAAGGTACATTTCTCAGGCAGTAGGTTGTAATGCACTGCAGCAAAATTCAAATAATTCAGTACCAGGGGAATCTGAGCACAAGACCTCTTCCCCTGGGTACCTACAAAACAAGTGAAAGGCAGGAATGACAGTAAAGAGCCGAGAGCAAAAACTGCACAGACAAGAAGGGATGTCTACTTGAAAATACCATGCTCTTGCAGCGATCCTCCCAGGGACAAAACACCAGCTCAGCAAGACACCAGTGAGTAGCAAAATCTAGACCCCAGCATAAGCTGACAGACAGGCTGCCAGGAGCCACAGGCATCACAGTGCTGGGACAGACCAGTGGCTTGCAGCATTAAAGGGAGCTGAGGGGAAAGCCACTACAGGAAGTGGACAGTGCCTGAGTGGCAGAGCAGCCACGAGGCACGAGGCAATGCTGAGATCTGCAGACACACATGGGTGCTGGTGGGTGCCTGCTGGCACTCGGGGCAGCAGTGGAGGTAAAACTGAAGACAGATCACCAGAAGGCAAGTGGAGAGCAAGGCAGACAGGGCAAGATTTCAGCAATTCACTGATTTGACACAGGAGTGCTGGGAAAATGGATGTCCCAAGAAGCCAGATCAGCCTACATGACTAAAGCAGCCAAAGAGGCTTGAAAAGCCTCATCAGTAGCAATAACACAAACATGATGGGGAAGGCTGGGCTGAAGGGAGGCACACTTCAAAGACAACGAGGCTCTAGGTACTGTTGGACAGCAGCAGCAGTCAGAGCCCAGCTCAGGCTGTGCAGGGGTAACTCCTCGCTCAGCAATAGCTGCCAACACGGCAACAATAAACAGCTAAGAGGAGAGATTAACGACCTTCAAAGGTCTTGGAGGAGCAAGTGTGGCTGTGGAGAGGGGCTTGGAGGGGGCACCAGGAACTGCATCTGCATTTGCTTGGCTTGAATGGCTGCAGCGTCTCAGGTTTTACAAGTGTGGAGTCCTTTCATGTTGTTGTCCAGTGCCCAGAACATGAAACACTTGAGGTGAAATCGTGCCCCCACTGAAGTTAATGGGAATTTCGCCTTGAGTCTGGTTTCTCTCTGCTCACACTCTCTGGTGTAAGGAAAGACAGATCTTGCCTCAAGAGAGAGGGAGGGGAGAGAAAGAAGGCAAAGGAAAGCATTAGTGCAACTTTGCTGTTGAGTGTGTGCTGAGTGGACAGGGCTGGTGTCCCTTCCTGCAGGGGACTGAGGCAGGCCCAGGGCTTGCTGAGCTGAACAGAAATGGAGAGTGGGGCTGAGAGGGCAGGAAAACCCTCAGCACAGAGGGAAGTAGATGGAGGGGGGAGCTGCCATGAGGAAAAAATCACAAACTGAATTGAAAGATGCAGCAAGGAAAAATCAAAGAGCAAGGGGAGACCACCCCCACAGGCAGGAGAGCAGGCAGGACAGGTCACCAAAAACACACCTTGGCAGCACCAGCAAACCCACAACAGAGCTGGACAAAGCACAGGGACAGATTTTTTTCCTGAAATGCTTAATTGCTGGCTTGGTTTTACTGCATTGGCAAGGCAAAACACACACTGCTGTACTGCTGGAGTGGGCAACTTCAGGGCTCAGAAAAGTGGGAAATGAGTTGGTTTATGTCTTCTTGGGCATCACGGGAGGAGGGCAACAACATCACTCTATGATACCTCAGCAGGATACCTGAATCCTATGGGTTAGTGAAAAACAAGTGGCAGCACCAAAGAGATAGGAAGATCACACACAAAGGGTAGTTCAGTATCTGGAAGCTGTATAAGAACCCACTAGAGGAAAAGTAGCAGCTGCATGTGTCTGAGCAGTGCCAATTTCTTTGACTCAAGCAAGCAGATTTCGTTATATCTTTGGAAGAGCCACTGTGGAAGACACAATGAAAGACCTTGCAGAAAAGGTCCTTTCCTTTAGCTGAAGGCTAGAATTGTGATACATACAATTCCTGATTGTCTCGGTGCTGAAAGTGCTACAAAATAGTCAAAGAGAAAGGAAATTCCCACAGTAGAGCTGCCAGTGACTGATGAGAGCAATGCTGAGAAAGGTAAAAAAAAGAGCCAGAGCAAGAGAAGTCTGGGGGCAGACCTGTTTAGAGCTTTTCATTTTCCCTTTGGCTGGAATGTTTTCTGATGGGAAATGCTCTTTTGACTGTATGAACATTTCTCTCTGTCATTTCCTTCAAGAATATGTCTGAAGCCAATTGATTCTTGCCTAGAAACCTCTTGTCACTCCCTAGCCAAAATGGGCATGAATTTCCCAGGAGGCTATGATGACCAGGTCCAGCAGTGCCAGGGTCCCTGTCCCACCAACAACAGCATCAGCAGTGGGGCAAGGAGCTGGGCTGGGTCACCACAAGCTCTGGACAAAGCTAGTGGGCAGGCACTGAGGAAGCAGAAACCATTCAGATTTCACTATCCTCCTTCATATGGAAAGTAATTTCTGGGGAAAAGTCTGGTTTCCTTGCTCTTTCCTTGTGGACATAAGGGCAACTGTTGTCAGTGCAGATACAGCTCCCAGTGCCTCATGGCCACTGAGCTCTGAGTTGAGCTGGCAGCCTGAACCCTGCCTGTCTCCTCACAGCCTCAGCTCGTCCCTCTGCACCACTGCAAAGAGCTGTTCCCAGCTCATCGGGCTGTTGTGAGACCTAATTACCAAGTGTTTATGAAGAACCTGATTCATTAGAGGAGTTTTAGCTATATAAGTGCATATTATCATTTAGGATACTTCAGGATGAAAGGCACTTAAGTGCTTGACAAGCTGAGAAAGCAAATGTATACAGGAATCAGGGCATTTGCCTCTGAAACAAAGCATCTGGGCTGAGAGGTAACAACTGTTTTGGGCGGTGGAGTGAGGTGAGAACAGCAAACCCCTCAAGCTCAGCTAAGGATCCCAAGGCAGCAGCAATGCTGCTGCTCAGGGCCCCGGCTGGGGGCTGCCAGAGGAATCCCAGCCCCGGGGCTGGTGTCCCTGCACAGGAAGTCTGAGCCAAGGAGCGGGCAGGGGCCAGCCAGGCGCTGCTGGGCCACTGGGCCCCTGCCAGGGGATCGCACATCTCAAAGGACACTGACAGCAGGTTTGCAGCTGAGAGCTTCCCGTTGTCGTTCTTTCCCCCCTGAGAAGAGGAGCAGGGAGGAGGACAGGGATGGGAGAGCTCACGTGCCGTGTGTCTGAGCCAGAGCAGGTCAGCTAGAAGGTGCAGTGCAAGTTCAGGGCAGGAAAGATTCATCGAGCCACCCTTTTTTTGACTATTTTGCATGCATAACTTTGAGCTGAAATAAATACCAGCAGATGATTTAAGTTCCTTCCAACGGGCCCTGTAGCCTTTCAGAGGTATTAGCAGTGTGCCTCCAATAAGCAGTGCTCTGTTTGGCGTGATAAATCCATGCTACACCACACCTCCCACGTACACAAGTACTCGATTTCTGCAGCAACTGGAGATAGCAATGAAGAGGCCTGGAAGGAAACCAGAAAATAGATTACTGGGGACTAGAGACCATTTAAAACACATGCTGTAGTGACAGTGAAGCTTTTTAAGAGAGCCTTCACGAACTACTTGCATGGGCTTGCTTTGCCCAAGCCAGGAGCCTTGAAAAGCATGTATTCCATGGTATTTTTGCCAAACAGTACAGGACTAGTATGTATTACTAAATTTCTTTCTTTTCTTTGGTTCAGTTCCTTAAAGTGTGTATGACATCATTATACCAAAGCACTGAGTGAAAAATATACTGGACTATATTTTGAAGTCTTGTTAGGGAACAAAAAAATCTGAGGAAAGACTTCTTAGGTACTTTCTAAGTTGCCGAGCCCAAAGTGTGGGCAGCAGTACACAAAAGGACTCCACTCATCAGACTTGTATATTGTTTCTTAAGATATGGGGCAAACTGTTCCATATTTGCCACTTCATATTCATGTGAGTCTTTTTTTTTCCCCAGATGTCAGTGCTCCAATTAATGTTTTAATTCTGAGATCATCTATTTTTCTCTCATTAATTGCAGTCTCTGAGATCTTATCATTTGCATTGTCCACCTGTGCATGATTGCTCATTTTATGCTCTGCAGTCCTCTCCCCTCCTATCAACCTCTTGGCTCACATTATTACTCAAACTTCTACGAAATATGTGGTTAAATACAAAACCTTTCACTGGCCATTTTAACCTGGCTATAATGTATTTTGGGCAGTGTACCTAGTTTACTTTTTTCACTGTCTCTCTGATGCCACAGTAAGGGCAGATATTATATGGAATAACTCCAGCTGAGCTGAGTCCAGGGCTGAGGACAGGGAGGGCATAGGGATCACACCCCACCCACAGGACAGACAGAAGTGTCCTCACAGCTCCTGCCATGCACTCGAAGGCTTTGGTGTCTGGCTGTCATGACCCCCACTTTTATCCTCCCTGTGGCATCCTCTGCTGCCTCTGACATCTCTCACCAGCCACGGCTGTTATCTTCCTCTGTAGAGGAGGCACAGAGGGGCTCTGGTTCTGCTCTGTGCATGCAGGGGCCAGGGCTGTTGGATATCTACAGGACCATGCATGAGCAAGGCAGTGCAGACCTTGCAGCTCCCCAGCCAAACAGCCTAAGACAGCAGTTAACATCTCATGGCATCTGCAATCTATTACACCCACCTGTCTTGACACTCCCTCAGCTGCGAGTCTGGAGAGTCTTAAAACTTCCTTGGTTCTCATTCTGCTGGACATCCCCACTCCAGGTGGATCCCAGGAGAGGCATTTTACACTCTGCACCTGTAAAATGCAAACTCTTTTTACTCGTACTGCTGCATTAAGACCAAAAATGTTGGCCCATACTGATAAAGACAAGCTGATAATGACACACTGACATGACAGTATATATAACAGTAAGAAATCAGTATTACTGAATGCCACCTTTGTGTGAAAAAAATTCTGCATCATGTGCAGAAAAGTTAAATCAACCTTGTGTTGTATAAAATCAAACTATTGTTTGACAATGAAAGAGTGTAGCACAAGGAAACAAAGTACTTTGAGCTTGTGCTAGCATATTGATGTATCTTTTGTATCTTACTAATATTTTCTTATGAAAAATCAGTGATTTAGAGGATTTATAATAGAAAGGATGCTGTGATGCAACCAGTACCTTCAGCTCCCTGGAGCAGAACTGTAGCACCTTTCCAGGAGTGCCCTGCACAGGCAGGGACTTGTTCTGAAGAAGATTGAGCTCCCTCCAACACCACTGATATTGAGCTTAATTCAGCTTAATTCAGCAGGATTCTCAGATACAGTTAAATTTTAACTATGTAGTATTTCTTGTTGCCCAAGTCTGAGGCTTTTGAGAACTTCAGCTTCATGTAGAAGAGTTTCTGAATACATTCAAGGCGGAACGGAGGAAATAAGATGTTCCCCTCTAATATGTAGAGATTAGCAAGCAGGTATCTGTGAGCAAAGAATAAAGTGAAGAAAGAAAGGATGTGAGGAAAAATCCAAGAAAATGCAAAATCCAGGCAATTATCTTCCCTGGGTGAAGGCGAATTCACAAATGGTGTATGATAGAGTATTGAGCCCCTAAAGCTCTGTAAAGTCCTGGAAGTCTGAAAGTACACAAGCTGAAGGCACGGGATGACTGTACTCTCACCAGCACTGCTGAAGCTGGAAGATATCTAGCTGAGCCTTTAAATGTTGACCATTCTGAATGGAGATATGAGAAACACTCTTTATGTAACATGGAGCTTGGTCTGGTGTGCCAGCTTCAAAAGAACAGCTGCTGCAAGTGCATTTCCCAGGGACTGATTAAACATCAGAAGGAAATTTCCAGAGTCAGAATTTACATTGTGAAGAAGTAACTTTAAAAATAAAACACAGCCTAAAGTTTAACAGAATGTTTCTATACCAGCTGCTCTTGGAAACTGTTGCTTAAATACAGTAAATATTTCTTAATAATATGGTGTGCTGCTGCATAAAAGAAGGAGAGTTATATTGAGCAGGCAGAAAGTCAAAATGAAGTAGTCTTTCTTTAACCAGCTTCACTGATGCACAGGAGGGAAACAAGCAGCAAAAATTGCTAATGAATGAATGAAATGTTACAAGTTTTTCTTTGAAGGTAACAAAAGGAATGCTGTTCCATGCCTGCCTTAAGGGTAAGAGTAAGGGAGGATGATGAAGGGAGGTGGAATCCATAAAAAACATTCCACATCCCTCAGAGAAACCAAAGAAACCCCGAAGTGGCAATAGGGTTAGGTCTGCAGGGGAGGGCAGGGATGGACAATCTTGCTGTAGCCACTAAGGTTTCCTTCCTTTCCAGGACTGAGGCTGGCAGGACAAATTCCCACACAAGTCACCAAATCTTGCATACTTCTGTGTCTTCTTCAGTCCACCTTAATTTTCTTTATTTTACATGGATTTAAATGTGTGCATCTTACATGTCAAGCGGCTGAAAGATAGTACAAGCCAAAGCAGCATGTAAATCACAGCAATTCATTTTCTTTGTGTCAGGTGAGCCCAAGAAGTAAAGAGGAGACTAATTTAATTTAATGGGAAGTCTAATTTAATTTAATGGGGTCTAAGCTACACTGCTATCATACAGACATAGTTTCATCATGCCCAATGTTTCTCCAGTCAGTGCTGGTACAAGTGCTCCATGGGCTCCTCTCATCAGTATGACCGAGGCTGATAAGCCTTAAAAGTAACAGAAAGGGACACTTTTCCTAAAAAATTGTATTTTTAACCTTTACTGCAGAAATCTGTTTCAGTGTTTTGCTTTAGAAAACCTGTGGCAATATTCAGTAGAAAGAGGAGCTAGAAACCAGCCTCCCTTTAACTGAATGAGACCCTTTTCTAATAGATTAATAGAGAGGTTTGCCTTTCTACGCCGGGGTCAAAGCCAGTCAACTAATTTATAGAGTGACTCCAGGAAAACAGATCTTCCTGTCTTACACAGAGATTTGGGGAAAAAACCCCAACCAAAACCAAACAAAAAAACTCAAAAAAATGGAAAAGAAAGAGAAGACTTTTATCAGGCTGTGCTTAAGGGCAGGCCATTTTCTGTGCTATGAGCATGTGGAGGGTTCAGTCATGGCAGAGAAGAGTCAGAGGTCCGGACAGCAGGGCCTGGCAGGGTTTGTTCTTCCCTTCCCAGAAAGCAGGAGAGACTTTTCCAGTGATGTTCTCCAGGCAGGGCAAACTGTGCCCATTTGGTGGAAAGCAGTGGATGCTGTGTTTCCATTTGAGGCAGCTCCACTTTCCACCAGCCACATACCCTCAGAGCACCAGGGCCCTGATCCGGTCAGGATGAGCCCTCGGGCAGGAACCTCCACTGCAGGCAGCCGGAGTGGGCCACCCGTGGGAGGTGGAAGTGCTGCAGCAGCTGCTCCTGAGGCAGGCAGCAGATTTTAATTGCCTGGAGTCCATCAGCAAAGTCCTTTCCATGCTATTCAGGAAACAGACAAAAGTAAAGGGTTTGCAGGAAACAAACAAAAGGAAAGGCTCTGCAAAGCCCAGTTTGCAGTTTGGTGGGTTCATATTCGTTTGCACACGTGAGAAAATGCATGAGGTTTTATGTGCAGCTGGGAGAAGCTCTGTCTCATCCTTTGGAAAGCCACACTGGGGCATTTTCCAACGTTTCTTAAAATTTGTGCAGCAAATAAAGCCATTATAGGGATGTAAAGGGTCATAGTCACAATATAAAGCACTCCTTCAGGAAAACGTTGGGAATTTTCCTATGTCTTTGTGGGAAGAACTTCAGGGCACATCTAAAGGCCCTCATATATCAAGTCTTTTCCTTTGGTTTTGTGAAAAAATAAAGTCTACATGTCCAGTTGAAGGGCACTAGGAATATTTACCACACAGAAGATGACCTTGCAACACAGATGATGAGGTTCAAATACTGCAAACCTTCCAAAGATTAATCAAGAGCTTTGCACTATATTTTTTCCAGCTTATTTTGGGTGTGAATAAAAAGTAACTTCATTAAAGTCAGTGAATTACAACAATTACCAATATGGGAGAAGAATGGACTCTCTGGATAGATTCCAAGGTTTCATCATACCAGTTCATAGCCTGTTTTCTCACTAAGACCCCCTTTTTTTGTTATTTTGTCAAGTCAGGATGAAAGAGATGAAATCCCAGCTCCAATAACTGTTCAATAGTTTAAGATCTATAAAATATTTATGCACTCAGCAGCTTGCTTCTGCATAATAACTTTCAAAGATTGATAATGTTCCATCTCTGAGGCTTTTGACTGATGGCATTAACTTTTAGCATGCACTTATTTACTGCCCCTGATGCTTTCCTTCTCTTTGGCTGCCTCCAGAGCCCACGCCATTGTTGCACTCCAAGGAGTGGTGCAAAGCAGGATGAGGCATGGGTCAGGAGGGATGTGCATCCCAAGGGAGCCTTTTCTGCTGCTGGCACTGGGGTCACTAACAAGCTGGAGTCCTGGGGCTGGCCTCACCTGGGACACTGTGGATGTGGGGTGTGCTCCCAGGAGGATGGTGATCTGCCTGCTACTGGAGACGGCCGCCAGCTCCATCAGGGCTGGGAAAGGAAGCATGAGATTTTCCTTTCACCAGACTAGCCTCTGGCCCCTGCAGTTTCACAGCCCACCCGGGTCTCCTTTCACATTTCGGAACAAGTCAGCATCACATACCGGTAAAAAACATGGCCAGGAAAAGAAGAGAACCCCTATTCTGGGGGAAACAAAGCAACAATGGGCTCAGCGAGTCGTTTGTGGTCTGCTTGGCAGGACCCAGATCGCTTTTCTTGCCCGGCTCTGCACAGCGATAGAAGCAGGGCTGCAGCACTTAAGGCCTTGGCACCGTCATCTCGGTCGGGATTTGGAGTTACTCCAGGAGGCCCAAGAAACCTACACCTCGGGCCAAAAACTGGGAATACACAGGGCTGTTCTGGATGATTTAAGGTAGATAGCAACAATTTGCAAACGCCTATTGCCTGGCTACTCCTTCAGCCTGTGAAAATGTTTGTGGAGGGTTCCAAGGTTTCAGCTGTTGCAACAATGCGGTTACTTCTCTTTAGGAGCCTCTTTTTTCCCAGGAAAATTTCCACCTGCAAAAAGCTCAAAGGAAAAAATCAGTAAATTCAAAGGAAAATCCACAGAGGTGTTTGAACAGCTCAGTTAAGAAAGAGCATGAAAGCCCCTCACTTTTTTCTCATTTCTTCTGAGAAATGCATTGTATTGGCTATTTCCCTATTTCGTGTTGGGATAATAACAAGATCAATAAAGGACAGAAATATTTTTGACCCAGGAACAAAACATATAAAACTCAGCTACGTCCTTGAACTCACACATTATCATCTACTGTTTGCAATGGTGACCTTACATCCATGACAGGATGTCTGGATGATGCTCAAGCAAGTTATTTAACCTCAGGTGGCTGCTAGCAAAACTGCTGTGTTTATGGCGTTTTCCCATCCTGATGACACAGTCTTGGGCTGATTTTTCCCAGAAAATTATGAATCATTGTGGGTCACTTTACTCCCTGCAGATTCACTTCTAGAAGAGACTACTAGTTTTTTAACATTTGGGGTCTTAAGCACTGTCCTACTTGTTCTGTGGGAAAGCAAGTAACACTAACACATATATTCCTCAAGAAGTAAGTAAATCCTGAACAAAATTTTCCCATAAAAAATTGATGCTGCTGCTCTAATTATCCAAATAATTATCAGCATTTGTAAGACTACAGGAAAATATTCAGGCTTAAGGGAGTCATTGCTTTACATATGCAACAGAAACTCTGAAAACCGTTTGCAAATTTGAGTCACAGTGTCTTGAATCCACTCCTTTCCTGCATGTATGGGGAAAGAAATACAGGTATGCCAAGATATTCATTGCCTTAATCTGACACATTCTGCTGATGCTGATTCTGAAAAACTCAGATCTGATACCTGTAACATAAATATATTGGTCTTAGAAAATATATTTAAGAACTTTTAAGAAAATACGTTATGGACAAATGTGTTGGTATTCCCTGCATGAAAATGAAGGACATACAAGGGCAGTTTAAAACCACACCACGCCCATGCAATGTTGATGTTTGAAGATGGAAACAGAGATGTAATGGAAGCAGGACATGGTGCAAAGAGGAGACACAGGATGTGGTGGGAACCATGGCGTAAAGGCTGCAATGCTGTCATGCTCACAGTGAGGGCCTTGATGTCTGGATCTTCCTGCTCACCCACATTTACCATTGGCTCTTCTGCCTGCAGTCACACATTCCAGGTATATCCTGGATGGTCAGACCTCTGCAAACATTACACTGGACACTTTAACTGTGAGATAAAACTGATCTTCAGATAGAAAATATGGCATTATACCAATGGAATTGTCTAGAAGGGGAAGGGCTAAATGCGATGGCTCGTGGCACTAATGCTGATGCTCTCAATGTGCAGAAATCCACCAATCTGGTACTAGGAGGAGCACATCTACGTTTCAGCCCAAATGGCTTTGGGGATATTTGTTATCTGGGATGTTTTCAGTCACAGAGTGAGAGTTCCCTGGAGAGACTGCCAGCCTCTTACTGCAAGCTCTATGCCTGTCTTCTTCCACTGTAGTGGTCATGGTCAGTACTCAGCGAGACAGAAGCTCTTTCTGGCTGTTTTCAGTCCAACATTTTTATAGTTCTGGGCAATTTCTAAACTCTCAGTTATGGTAATTTATGCTGTAATTTTCTTGACATTCACTATAAATGTGTGTGTACAAGAGAGAAATGGAAAGAGAACAGGGACTATTTATTTTCTGGCAACACTGTTATGCCATTCCCCTTAAAAAGGGGAAAATAAATGATGTTTATAAGTTCTGGCTGTTGGAAAAATCCTATTTTATGTACCACGTAAAAAAAAAAAAAATCTGGATTTATATTATTTCAATACTAACATTCCTGCTAAATTCAAAGGTGCAGACTCACACCCTAAATAGGAAAATCTCTTGCAGGTTTTGTGGATAGATGAAAAGAAAAATAGTGTTCAGAATAACACTCTAATATGTATTGGAAAAATAATAGTCTTTAGAGAATTGCTTCAATAATTTCAGGATTAGCATTTGGACAAGCTGCTGATGTTCAGAAAATCCCTCTTTAGAACAACGAGACTGTGTGTTGGTGGAATGTGCTCCACTCCTACAGGGACAGAGCAAACATATGTTCATCCAGAGCAATGACTGTACCACTTCAGAGAGCTTTGCTTCAAGAGACTCTCACGACTCTCACTGAATTGGGCTTTTCAAATCCTACCAGACTCTTCTCTCAGCTTTAATTTCAGCCACAGCTTCTATAAGGATTTCATTAAATATTTGAAGACACAGCAAACTTCAGCAGACAGCTGTTTCCAGGAGATCTGCACAGTAGCAATGCTTCACTCCAGAAAGTCTCCTGGCAGGATGGCAGTGGAGAAGAGCATCACCACCTTTGTATGTGACCCTCACAGTGGAGAGACTATTTTCTGAAGCCAAGATGAGATACATGTCCATGATCTTGAGCACCGACCAGACACTTACTGCATTAACAGGGACAGGTAACTGCAACTAAAGAGCACAGCTCTGGTTTAAATAATCTGTGAAAGTAGGTAGAGGAGCTGAGTTCAGTTCTTACAACACAGATGAGACACTGGTGGACGTGAAAGGCTGTGGGGCTCAGTGATGCACCCTGTGCCATCCAAAAAAAGCCATTTTAGTTGATTCAAATTAGCCAATGCTTCAAAATAAAATTATCGTGACTAGGAACAGGATGCAGGAGTTAAATGCAGCCTGCTTGCAGCCTAAAGAAGCATGGAAGGGTTAGGTCTTGGCTTCTGAGGGAGATACCTAAACCAAGGCAAAAGGAAAGAGCAGAGGTGCCATTAGAGCTGGCTCAGAGCTTCATGTCACCAGTCTCTGCCTAGGCATGGCCCAGGGGTGAGAGCCTTCTCCAGAGGCTCAGCACCCACCTGTGCAGTGCTTGAGAACCAGGTGGCCGTGTTGCCCCTTGACACCTGGTTTTACCAGGTTTTTAGTGCTGGGAGGACCTTCCAGGAATGAGAAATCTGATTTCAGATGCTGTCATTGCCTTACGGGGTTCTGACCCTCATCTCCTGTTTTGAAGTGTTCCCAGCTGACAAACTTAGTGATACAGGGAGTATCAGGGAGGCTGTGGAGTAGAAGAGCATTACAGTGGCCAAAGCCCTTTGTGATTTTACCCCTCACTCACAATGGATCAGACCCTTTATTTGTAGGAGGCTGTTGAAAATATTTTTCTCTCAAACCTATCAGAATTATTATTATCAGAATTATTATCAGAATTATTCCTTTTAACTGTATGGGTTTGAACAACATGGGAATCTGGCCTCATGGCAGTGAGAGATTGTTCCCTGCAGGATACATTCTGGAACTAATGCAATTTTCTTGCATGTTTGAATGAGATACTATTAATATGTATCAAATGTTCACTTAGCAATAATTGTATCTACTTCATTACTAATGACAGTAATGTTGCCATTTAGAAATTTTATTAAAAAATTTGCAGCTGAGAGGGTAATCCCAGTTTAAATACTGCATTCCTACTTAACAGATCTCAAATCAGAGACAGCCTCTTTAATAGTTCTTGAATGCAGTGGAGAAAGTTGGATGCTCACAAATCATTTGAAACCATTTGATAAGCCATGCAAGCTGTTTTAATGGTTGATCCATTCAACAATTAGAAGAGCTAGAGTAAAGGAGAAAATCTTTTTGTAGTCCTCTGCACTGCCTTTGCTACTCCACAGAGCTCCGAGTTACAGGACCAAGGGCTCTTCCTACCTCTCACACTCAGCTGCAGAGCCTGTTGAAAGCATGCAGGGGTGAGCCCTGGATGCATTCTTTGTCTGCTGTGGTTTCCAAAGAACAGAAAAGGTGAAAGAAAACTGGATCCCAGTGCCCTGGATGACAGATCATGAGTGCACCAAGGAGCAGACATGCCTCTTCCCGAGGTAGCTGGCCAAGCCTCCAGCTGCTGAGCCCTTCAGGTGTGGGTCCAACCCTGGAAGTGAGAGACCAAACTTTTAGTCTGCTAACCCCCACACTTCTACAGAACTACAAGGTCAAGCGTGTCTTGCAGGTGTCAAAAGAAGTAAAACACCTCAAACCCTGACAGAATACTCTTTGGAAATTAAGATACCATCTCTTATCTGGTTCTTTTTTTATAGTTTTGCTGCCGGGATCCTTGGCCAGAGCAGTGGGAAGGCACTGCCCAGTGTCTGCATGGCCCTTCCCACCTGAGGTGATCAGTCCCACCTCACATTTTGTGACCCTCCATCTGTCAGATAGCATCTGCACTCCTGCTAATAATAGCCTTCCTCTATCCAATAGAGCCTCACAAGGTGCTCTGAAATTTTAACTAACATCTCACATGCCTATTAATCTCTTGACAAATCAAATAAATTAATGGTGAAATGAAATCTTGTGCCATAAGTGGATGGGCTTTGTAAGGCTTAACTCAGCAAAAATACATTGAGATGTCACTCAGGCAGGCACCGCCAGGATAACAGGGGACTTTCTAATAGGATTTTTCTCCCTCTTCAGAGTTTTCTCCAACACTGGAGTAAGCATTTTATTGGTCTTGCTGACTCACACCTTTAATTAGGAAAGAGCAATGTTTTCTGTTCTCTGAATAATATGCTTAAATAAAATGTTACAAGTACTCAAATGTATTAAAATATTTAAGAAAATATTCCATAATTTAATGTCATATATATTTCTTGGCAGCAGTGAACTCCAAGAGCCTGAAGCTGTAATTGAACAATAAATTTAAACCATGATTTCAGCCCATGTATTATAGATGTGTTTGGGATCTTTACCAAGCTCCTTGCTGATACCATGTCATCAGAATTCCTGTTTTTCAGACAAAATCTTTCTGTGCATTTTTTATAGATAAGTCCTTATATTGCAGCAGTAATGACCCCGAAGTCATATTTGACTGTAATTTTGAGGTCTTAACATGTGGAAATTGAATAGACCTATGACACTCTTTCCTTCAAAGCTGAAAAATAGCCACTAAATTTATTTCTCTGATCTGAGAGATTTTTGGGTAGGTTATTTTCTGGCTTTTTATAAATACCTTAATAACTTATTCACACACAGAACTGGCCATCTGCACACCTTGCTAGAACTTGATATTTAGAATATTTACCATTTCAAACCTTCAGAGATCTTTATCCACTGCTTATAGAGTCAGATTTAATAATTACAGACACTCTGTAAAGATTATTGAAAATACTATTCAGTAGTTATTCAGTAAGCTAAAAGAAGGCTCCTTTTCCTCTATTGTGTGAGAACACCCAAATTCAGGCTCTGTGCTGGATCTATAGCCAAGTTAATCCAAACTGCCTCCATTCAGTTTATGCAAAGTACCTCTAGCTCAGGGAAATGCATTTGTGAACTTGCAAGCATGTATGCTTAGACCTGAATTCAAGCGCTCACGTCTGTGGTGGCAGAGCAATATGGCAAGGGAACAAATTTAGAGGTGGCTTCTTCTTTATTTCTTTGGCTAGTGCTTCTCCTTGAGGCTTCACGGGGCCTCAAGAGAAAGTGCTCTGCAAAAAGTCATCTGTGGCATTCATGGCATATGAAAACTGACCAAAAAAAGGTGCCAAGCAATGGAGGTTGCCATGATCGCATTAGGGGAAAAAAATAGCTCCTGCTATTTCTTACTGGGGGATTTGGGAGCGCTCTCCTCCAAAACCAGTCCCTTGAGGTTGACCATCTGTTGTTTCTGAACCTGCTCCAACCCCCCTGTTCCTGACCAGGACTGTTGAGAAACTTGTGTTAAGACAGACCTTGCAGCCTGGACACCCTCAAGTCTCCTGTGCCCCGAGGCTGCCTGGGGCCCAGCCAGAGAATGTGACAGGCTGCCCTGCCTCGGGGGTCAGGAGTTGGTGGCCAGCACAGGGAGCTCCAGTGGCTGTCCCACACGTACCTGTGTGTGAGGCTGTCATTCACAGGAGGATTTTATGAAGATGATGCTGATGGGGTGCCCATTCACCCTGGAGCAGAGTATAAAATCTCACCTCCTCTTGCTTTGCCTGTACAATTTTGTTCCGTAATTTAAAGATGTTCTGGAGACTCCTTATCACTCCAATCAATGAGAGATAACACTTTTGTTATGCTGGCATGACTGAGCAAATTCCATAGCTGGAAGCTAGGACTGGTTCTGCATGAAGATCTTTTGTTCCCAAGAGCATGAGCTCATTTTTGGTACTGTACGATTTCATCCCTTCCCTTTACCCTGGCCTCGAGGGCCGTGTAATTCTTCTTTTGTATGGTATTCTGCTATTCCTCTGTATTCACGATGTTCCTTAACATTAGGTCACCAGCTAATTCATCTGCACAGTTCTAATGGCTTTGACAAGGTCATTATCAAAATATTAAGACTTTGGAGTCTCTCCTAGTAACCTCCCTCCAGCCCCATCTTTCTTGCAGGATTACTCATTGTCTCCTTTTCCTCCACAAGCCTATCTCTAAGCCAGCTTCTTACTCACCTTTCACTTTCCCAACTGACCCCAGCTTTTCCAGTTTAAAGAAAGGATTTCCACATGACCTATAGTAAAATACCCTACAAAAGCCCAGAGACTTTGTATGGAGTATTTTCTTTATTAGATAAATTTATTGTTTCATCTAAGGCAGTCTGGCAGAAGCTACCTTAAAATTACTCCTGTTGCATTTTATCACTTTTCTTTAATTATGATTTTCTTCAGAATCTGTTTTAAACCACGAACACTGCTGAGACAGACTAATGAGTCTAGAATTAATCTGAGTACTTTGTTTTCCTTCTGAAGCACCCGTCTTGCCATTTTTTTTGCCAGTATTTTTCAGAAAGCAGGGATGAGATCATACTGTTTCTCTGAACCAAGTGCATTCAACTCCTTGAGGTTTGTTTCCACCGTGATTTCCAGCTCTTTTTACCATCATCTGTCTTTTCCTCTCATGATTAAACTCATCACCCCTGTGGGAAACTGAGGCAAAGGCTGGATCCATAGTGTCTCACTTCTATTTCCTTATGGTTCACACTGCTGAAGAGCTCTTGCTCTTTTGCCTCAAGCTTTGTGAGATCAATCTCAGTTTTCCTTTGGCAGTACTAAGAATACCTCTGCTCCTCTCTTTTTTTCATATTGGTGCTCTTTCCAATTTTTATACAGGTTTATTCTCTTTCTTATGTCTTTCTGTCTAGCCTAGTCTGGAGTAAAAATCTGTCTTCTTGCATTTTATCCTGTTTGGGATATAGATTTCTGATCCAATTTTTGACACATTTGTCCTGAATGTATTTTCTTCACCTGCATGTTCAGGACTCAGCCTTAAACCCCAGCTCACTGGAGTTCTGGAGGACATGGGATGCAGCTGTAGCAGACCGTGGTGTGTGTTTCAGCTCTGCTGAGTACCCAGATTTCTCTGCTGAGATTTCAGGCTGCAGCTGGAGGACTGTGGGCTATGGCTGGAGAAGGAGGCAATTGCTGCAGGTGGCTGCTGGAGGAAACGGCCCATACTGTCATCCTGTCATGTTCCCAGGTGCACATACACTGTTCCAGTCAGTCCCCTGCTTTGAAATCAAGATAGAAGCTCTAGCCAAAGGCTTTCTCAGCCACTGGTGCTCTGTGTTTGCACATGACAGAAAAGAGAACTAGGAACAAGGTTCACCTTGCTATGGGATGGGCATGAGACACAAAATACTCATGAAACAGGTTTTTAACCTACACTGTCTGTGAGGATTATTGCAGATGATCATCTCAAGCTTCCAGACAGGGAAAACAGCAGGAGTTCATGCTGAACCAACACTCCAGAGGCTGCAGGTCAAAGCTCATAAGTGGCCAAGGTGCAACCAGTGTAGCACAGGATGAAGAGGAAAATTATGGACTAGGTCCATTCATAATGATGTAAAAATAATCTGAGACTTTCTTACTGCTACTCTGAATGTCCCAAGACCCGTGACAGGGACAAAACACTGGAGGGATTAAAAATACATTGTCAAGTAAGCATTGCTCCTGTTTGGAGTGGAGGCGGAAAAGAAGCGGATTTTCGTACTAAACAACTCCCCTACAGAAGGGAGTCCTGGGGAACATTGAAGAAACATTTCCCCCAGTAAAACAGCACGAAGTATTCCAGTAGAGTGGTGAATCTTATCCTTTCCTGGATTTCTGTTCCACCATTTGAGTCATTTATGCCACAGCTGAGGGCTGGGATGACCACAGTTCAGGAGTGGCAAGCAAAGGAGGCAGGAGGCGGCTGCGCTGCTGCAGCGGGACCGGGCTGGGACCCGCTGGCACCGGGCACTCCGCAGCCAGCGCCGGCCATTCCCTCAGGGCAGCCCTGGTCACCTCAGAAATAAAAATAGTTTCCCATTGGAGGAGGGACAACAGAGCACTCAGGAGCTTCTGAAGAACTGCTGGCTGTGTCAGTGGGTGTAAGCACAGCCTTGTGTGTGTTCTCAGGTGTCGTGGCGTACAGGGAGGGCTGATCCGTGAGCCCCGGTCCTGGTCCCAGCTCGTGTGCCCTGGTCCTGCACACCTGCAGAAGGGCTACCCTGTGTGAGCTCAGGGAAATGCATGTGCTGGAAGCAGGGCAGCCTATGCCAGGCCCCGAGCATGAGGCTTAGAGACTCTCTCAGGCAAGTGAGTCTTTAGAAAGACGAAGTTTTTTTCCCATGCAGTGGTCACTGCAGTGTCTAAACACAGAGAAACATCTGTTCTGTAGAGAAACACTCTTTGTTTCAACATCAGGTTCTTTGGAAATATTTGTGTAATCAACAAAACGACAAGCATTTAAATCTGTATCCCACTGTACACTACAGAGACTTCATGGAAATCATAAAAGCTGAAGCCCCACCTGATAGGAGCTGTCATTGGGGACAGCAGGGCCATCCTGACCTACACCAGGTGAGTGTCTGACCCTAAAGCCTTTAAAACATGTGATAGTGTCCGTATCTGGGAGTTGTGCAGCACTGAGAACTTCTTTCTTATGATTTTTTAAGGCATCTTTCTACAGAAACAGTATTGCAAAAAGGAATTAAAAAGTACAGCATGATATACTTAAGCAGGAAAATCTTATACTGAGCCCATAAAATATTTCTGTATCTTCTGTGATCTTTGGATGCATATTGACTTATAGGGCAATTTCCAGACCATTGCTGCTCTGATGGAAAGTGGATTTTTTTTTATTAAGCCATCTGTGTTTTTATTTCAGCAAATGAAACTTCATGTGTATCATTAGTGTTTTGATCACTGAATGATTTTTGTAACACAGTGGAAAGTCTGAAACTTAAAAAAAACACTACAAAGACAAACGAATTATAAAATTCTTGGGAAAAAAAAAACTTAAAAAAGAAAACATAAACCCCTCTGCAGTATCTTATATAAAATAGCAGCAAGAAATTCTGTGATTGTTTCCCTGGGAGGGAAAAATGAAAAAATCTAGTGGTATAAAACTGTTTTGCTAATAGGTTATTATTTCTCTGTCTAGAGCAATACCAGACCATGTTTGATAACTAACACAGACTGAGAGCTGTGAGGATGAGACAGTTTAAATTTCTGAAATAAAAATTTAAAAAAAGTCCTTAGTTATTCAGAGCTCATTGAACTAGAACACCATTGTACAGAATATTACATTCTATCACAATTTATCTATCTCCTAGGCAAATTTATTGTTCTGCTTATAAAAAAAAACCCCAACAGTCCTCTACTTGTCGTATTTGATCATACACTGTATTCTTTAATGCCACGTGCGTCGCTGTGAGTGCCTGTAATTTGCCATCATCCCTGAAGATGTTCTTGAAAATGAGATGTTTCATCTCAGTGGTCATACCCTGATGACATTTTAAAAATAAATAAATTATCAGTTCTCTAGTACTGTTGTCGAGGTTTAAGAGGAATTTACATGGAATGCTGTGCTTCTGTGAGAATTGTGAAATCTTAATCTTCCAGTAAGCGACAAAACTATTATTAACATATCTCTAGGTAATGTTGTTTGTTGTTGATACTCAGTGGAATATACTTTTCATTAAAGCATGAAAATAGTCCAAATATGGTTTACTTTCAGACATAGTATTAGCTATGTTGTTTTTTGGAATGACTGCAATATAGAAATTAATCTAGTCTTACTCAAATTACTTTTGTGTCCCTGTACAGACTCTGGACTCTTTTATTGCTGGCAAGATGAATGGAGACAGGAGGAAAAAACCTTGGGAGGCAAAGCCAATAAAAATGTCCATTAATGCCAGGGGTTTCAAAGCTATGAGGTGATTCCCAGTGATGTGCAATGCAGCTCCTCAACTCTCCATGCACATCTCATCTGATCTCGTATTGGTGAATCCTCATCTCAGCTCCATCACAGGGGTGAGCTCTGAGAATGTAAATATGAAGCTGAAGCTGGCCCTGGGACATGGCAGGGTGGTTCCCACTGCGAGAAGAGCAGGCACCCTGTTTGTCAGAGTATGAACACACAGGCTGAGGCTGGGTCCCTGCAGCTCCCTCTGCCAGATGGCCAAGCAGAAATACTGAACAGGTGGTTGGAGCCATCCAGGTATCTTCCAGAAAATGAAAATACCTCCTCCATGCATCCACAAAAACAAATATAAACAGCCTCATTGTATTAAAAAATACAATAAATATGAAATGATTGTAAATATGAAATGTTTGCAGTAAAAGTAGCTGTAGAAATAATAATAATTTTTTAAAATTGAAAAAAAAGTTTTTTTACAGTGTTTTGCCAACAGTATGCCTTCAAGGGATTCAGTAAATATATGAGGAAATACACAGGTTTTTTTATTACCATGTGGATAGGGAAAAGATAAATTACATATGGCCCCAAAGTTTGGAAAAGCTTTTTCCTAGCTCATCAGCACAAAACTAGCGTGTGTAAATTCAGCCTAGTAAAAAAATAACAAATGACAGTAAATGGTTAATTTTCACCTGGGAAAAATTTAACAGTTGTGGTAAATCAAAATACTATTCTAGAAAAACAGGTAATTAAAAAGTGTATTAATAACATGATTGGAGAGATGTTGAAAAAGTAAAGGCAGGCAAGGTAAAGGGATTGGAAGGAGCTTGAAACATCTTAAGACAGTTCATGGGCAGCCCTACAGAGGAAGAAAGTTGTTTCCAATAAATGGAAGGCTGAGCAGTGTTAACACTGGACTTATTGCTGACCTCTCAACATATGATAACCAGTCAGAAAATAAAACTAGGAGTGAGGGAGAAGCTGCTGAAATCCTTGGAGGAAAAGTAAATTTACATGGAAATGTGGTTTTGAAAGTCCTGAAACTATTTGTGAGTCCAGCTCGAGGCACTCAAATAGTTTCACTTCATTTCTTTCTTTTTTTTTTTGGCAAGAAGGTAGGGAGAAGGAAGCAAGGAAGGAGCCAAAAGGGAAGGTGTCATTTCATCCTCCTTCATCTTCTACTCACTTTGTCCTTTGTCTGGGCAATGGAAGACCCAACTGCAAATGCTTCTCCCTCCTGAAAGGACCAGACCTTGCAGAAATGTCCAGAGAGGTGGCCGTAAAGTACTCAAGGGGACTCTCAGCTTTGTGCATGGAAGCACCAATGGGCTGGTGAGGTGTGTGACCAGAGGGATAGTGGTCCCTCCTCACACTGGCTCTCTAATAACTCTGCGTCCTCTGTGCCATTTTCTCCAGCCAGCTGGGACACTGTGGTGCAGATGGGCACATTTTGGCAGCAGGAGCTCAAGGCTGCTGGGGGTCAGGACTGCCCAGCAAGGGCCTTGGCACTGTCCCACTGTGGTGTTCCTGGCAGCTTGATAAAAAATTGCCTTGAGCTGTGTGGGACTAAGTGAGGGAGGGGGAAGAGGGTCCATTTCTGCAGGGAAGAAAAAAACAGGAGTTTTGTATCTGAGGGCTAATTTACCTTCCACCCTCTCAAAGGTGCAGTTTCACATACAGACTCATTTTCATCTTAATCTTTGGGAAGATGATCACTATCCTCAGATGTCAATCAATACCTTTCCAAAACTAACCTAAGAGAAAAATTAAATATTTGACAAAATTCTTCCTTTTTCCTTGTTTGTCCTCCACTGTTCTGTGTGAACAGTGAACTTTCAGCTTTTCTTTTTAAATCTCACAGCCTACAGCATGCAGTAATAGCTCATTCATTATTCAAGCAAATGTTTCTGTAACTGGGTTAATAATAGTCCTCATAGCTAAGTACAGAAGTCTAGGTGGTAGAGTTAAAGTTCCCACAGAGCTTTTGTTTTCCTCAGTTTGCAGTAATATTCCCAATAAAGTCATTCATGGAAACAACTGTGTCACAGCAGCTTATGCATAACACCCAGTGAATTATTATAACAAGATTTGTTAAAACTGTGGAGGAGATTTGTAGTAAGACAGCTATCTGAAAACAATCTTTAAAAAAAAAAAAGTTGAAAGTTCTCATTTCAAGGAATGCTGCTTTCTCTGCTCTAGTCAATTCCAAGAGCTGCTGAGGTTATTGTAATATCTGAAGGTAGTTTGTGATTAAAAGCTTAGACAATTTTCCCTCACATAAAGCAGAAACTGAGGCACCAACACAGGCAGAAGTGCTCAATATGGAGCCCATATTTTAAAATTGAACTAAGGATAATTTTTGAATCAAATACTTCAGTGTGTAGAAAATTGAGAAAATAATTAGACTAACAAAGCACAAGAATCTTTATAACTTGGTAAGAACATACTAGTATGATATATGTCGAAGTAAATTATGCTTCTCCTAAACTCACAGAATTCTCTGAGTTAAAAAAAAAAAATAGTACATTAAAGCAAGATGATGGATATGATTTATTTAGAGTGTTGAAAAGCTTCCGATAGGATTCTGCCTGTGAGAATATGAAAGAAGTCTGGTAACGAGAAGGTGAGGTAAAATCTTGTCCTGGATTAACAACTGCTGAAAAGACAAGCTGGCAGTGGAAAAGAGTGTCTGAAGCCTGAGGCTGAAAAATATTAACAGCAAAGTGCCCTAAGGATGTCTATAAGGACTATTTTTTATCTGTCCATGTGCAGGTGACTATGTTGTACATACATTACACTGATTTCCTTCAGTTTCTGTGAGAATCTGTTTACAACAGACAGCAGACAAATATGGACTTCAAGATAAGGAATGTACCCATTAGGTTTTTTATAGATTTTTTTACGTCTTAAGGCAGATGTCTTAAGACTATGATCATAGTTTCAGTGGATTTGCTAAGTACTGTATTTCCTAATAACACTAAGAATTTGATGAACAATGAAATGTCAACATATGGAGCTGATAAAAGCTTGATCAGAAAGGAAAAGCTCCAAAGGATTGTTTGAAACACCAGACAACTCTAATACCACCAGTGGCTGTCCTAACATGATGGCAGATGAACTTGAACTAAAAGGTAATGCATTTGAAAGAAATAATTTAAACTACTCTGACACACTGATGGCTTCTGAATTAACTGTAATCTCTGGAGGAAAGACCTGAGCATTATTGTGAACAGCTGAGTGAAGATACTAAGCAGAAGCAAAAAAAAAGTGCCTGAGATGCTGCAGTGAGGGGATGCATTAAGAAGAGAATAAGAATGTACCTACCCTGGTGCACAGATGTGGCTGCAGCTGTAGCCACATGTGCACTCAGAGGGGTGGCTCATCAGCCTCATTACTGAGTGTGACTTCAGATGCCACATGTACAGTGTGAACCTGCTAAAAGAACCTGTGAATAATTCATGGTTCCCAAGTGAGAAGAAGGGCTGAGGATGATGAACTTGGTCACTTGTGTCTAGAAGCCAGCCAGTCCTTCTGGCAATGCACCGGAAGCTGGGAGAATGGGAAGTTTTGGGTTGGCAAAAGGGGTGTCTGAGCACACAGACACCTCATCAGCATTGGCCCTGCTGCTTCTTTTCAGGATATTTCCAAGTACTTCTGCCAAAATTTGCCCCTCTGTCATTTTCCAGCAAGGACCATGGCCCATCACGCCTCTCATATTATTAATTATTGTCATACTTATGGCCTGGGTGCATAAGTCCATGTGGAAAACTGAAACAGTGCTAGTCAGGACTCATGAAGGAACCATGAAAGGAAGGGCTGGGGGATCAAACTGCAGCAGAGCAGTGGCAGTGAGCAATAAAGAATGGAGGGGAGGCAGGAGATGACAGAATCCCATGGGACTCCCCATCCAGACTGGATCAACCCCTCAGACAGCCTCTCTTCAGCAAAATTTTTCTGTCTCCAGGTCTGTGGCACACCAACCTCCCTGACACATTGGTTTACACCTAGTTCCTATTTAAGATAAAGAGAGGAAGCTTGTAACTCTGGTTCAGTTGCAGTTTCTCTGGCTTTGACACAAGATAACCCCTGCAAAATGCAAACTGAGGCATGGTTATCTTTGCTACCAGAAGGGCTAAACACTTCATTAGGTTTTTAAATGAAAGCTTAGTTTCTGCAGAACGCAGTCAAATCTGCAGGAAGGACCTAATTCCTCCCACATTTTCATGAGCATAGGGGATCAACATCTTTGCCAGTCAGACGCTCTTGTTCTGCCTGTCCCAGAAAACAAGGAAAAGGGGAAGCTTGCATTTACAAGATGACACTTGTAAAGCTGACAAAGAGAGCCATTAATAAGTAGGGTAGAGTAAACCTGTAGAATTCACTAAAGAAAGTTTTTAATGTATTCTGCAGCATTAGAAAAGCATCAGCCTTTTATAAAAGTATTGTTTGCACTGCATTAGTTATAGTGGCTGCAAATTATGTTAAGAGCCAAAATGTTTTCCCTGGCCTGGCATAGTGGATTGAAGCCAGAGAGGCAGTAGCAGGTATTCTCTGCTCTATCACCCTCCTCATTTATCATGAACCTCGTCCTGGAGTTGTTTGTTTTGTCCTTTCTCACTGGTGGTAATACTGTGTGAAAATCAAAGTTTTCATTGAAAGAAGGAAGTGAATTTTTTCATACTGTATAAGCAAAATTGAAAATCTGACTCCCAAAGCTTCAAAAAAACAAAAAGCAAAAAAAAAAAACCAACAAAATTTGCACTTTTTTTTGGATAGGTCATGATATGTGAGTGGCTGGTGTCAGCAATACTGAGAATGGCTTCTGGAGCTGATGAGACCTGCACGGAGTGTTCTGATAGGCATGAGGAGGCACAAGCCACTGACACCAAGGGGAGACGGAGGAAACAGAGGAAAGGGCTACGAAAGGGAAAGCAGCTTTACATTTCTCTCTTCTAAAATACTTTGAAAAAGGCAGTGAAAAGCCTCTGAAAGAAGCTCAAATAACCCTTGAAACGAAAAGGGAGGCTGGATTTCAAAGCACTGCTGAGAATGAAGATCAATAGCATCAAGGAGGATGGCTCAGTGCTGTAGTAGATCAGGTAAAGTCTTCACCACACTGGATTATTTCATGTTTTGCCTGTGTGTTCACTTGGAAGGAGTCCTAATTTATGGGGACAGCTAAAATATCCAAACAGCAAGAAGAAAGTAGTCATTGGCCAAGTAATCATGACAAAAACATTCTTTTGTAAAGGTTGTGAGCTCTTCTCTTCCAGAATTGCCACACAGGAGCTAGCAATACATGTTTTATCGTTACTGATTAAAGTGACGAGAATGGTGGAGACAGTGCCCTAGATTAGGGAGACCCATATTCCCATGGATCCTCAACAAGATTATCTGAAACCTCTGGAACCTGAAGCGTCATAACTCAGGAGCTGGATATGTCCTTTCCTATTAAAGCAAGTGAGACCAAAGTGGGAAACACTTGCTTTCTCCTTTAAGTTCTTCAGGAAAAAAGCTAATGAGGAATTGACATAGGACCCCACTTTGAAGCATAACTCAAATAAAACCTTGTAATTGAAGCTGAGTTAATGGGAAATGTCATGCTGGCTCTCGTAATACAAACCATGCACCTGTCTCTGTATTGCCATACCCCATCAGAAGATCCAGTGGTGGAGTCTGATCATGAGCCAACATCACACAGCCACACTGCTGCTGGATGTACTGCACAAGGTGTCAGCATCCTGCCAGCTTATTCCCTGAATAGGCATGGCTGATGTTTCCAGGAGCTGTAAGACATCTAGGAGAGTCGCCAACAGGGAGCAAAACCAATCCTGCCAGTAGTAGGATGGGACAGTGCCAAATTAGTACAGAAGTTCCTGTATGTGCCAAATAGCTTTCTAATTACATTGTGATCAGCAAGACAAAACTGTGTCTCTTTAAAAACATATGTCTGTATTCACAGTGGGTCTTCAATGCAGAGGGGAAATTTAGATGCAAAATGGTAGATAGGAAAGGTTTATTTTTTTTCAGATGTTTCTGTGCTTCCAGGACCCCAGCCCATAGGACTGACACCTTCGCTTCAAAGAAATCAAAGAGGACAAAGAGGAGGCAGGATCTGGCAGCTTAGAGAATGATGGGATTATTTAATGTGTGGGCACACATTGAAACAGGTGAGTCTGGCAGATACCTTCCCACTAAACATCAAACAAAACCCGTTAGGGCTCTGTTTGGCTGCTTTTGGTTGAATAGCACATGTTCCAAACATAGCACTGGGCCACTGGGCCCAGCTCCTTTGGTGGTTTTGATTTCAGTGTAATTTTCATATGAATGTAGGACATATTTCTAAGAGTAGTGTTGCACAAGACTGAACTTGATAAGCTGGTCCAAATTACAAGGATGCATCTGATACTCATTAAAAAGTGGATGCAACGTCTTTTGGAACAGATAGTGGATAGGAGTACATCATGGGGGATTTTACAAAGAATGAAAAGTGAATCATGTTGCTTAGAAATGGTTATTTAAGTACGTGACAAGTAAAATTTCATTTGGATCCTTTGCACTTGTTCAGACTTTCTTTGAGCTCTGCTAATGGGTAATGAGGCCACCACCAAGCAGTGATGAGTGGGTTGACATGTGTATGGGCTTAAGCCTCTGCCTCTTCCACAGGCCATTACCCTCGGGGGCCAAGCACATTTTGTATCCAGCAAAAAAAAATTAAAATAGGAGAACAAGTGACTAGATTGACTGCTCCATGGATTTGATGGGTGGTTATACTGCTTTTAATGCACAGTGAGCCATGGTGGAGATCTGTGCTACAGTAGCTACACTAGCTCCCTTTTCAGACTCCCAAAAGTCACATTACAGCAGAACAGTTCTCTTCACTTTCAGTGCCTTTCGTGTGTAGGTTTTATATGTAGCTGCTCCTGCTCCACACACTTCCATGGGTTTTGGGGAATATTCAACAGCTGGGTTACAGCACATGGGCACCCCCTGAGATGATCATGCAGGTTCTCTCTGTGAATATGAGTATTTTGAGAATCAGCAGTACCTAACCAGGCTGGAGCTTCAGTCTTTTCCCACTTCTCCACGTATCCTTGGTTGAAGTGGCCTGATCCCTGTTAGCATGTGAAATAACTACATGGTTGGGATAAAACAGTAACAGTAACAGTACAGTACAGGCAGAAATAAAACTAATAAATATATTCAGTATGGCATTTTCTATTTCTGGGTACACAGGGTTTGTGCAGGACTACTTGGACATAGGTGTCATTTACCATATCCAAAAGAACATTTCTCCAGTTACCAGTGTGCACACCATTCTGCGAGGCATCTATGCAGACCCAGCACCCTGCAGCAGGTTCATGCATACAAAATAGCAGATATTTTGTTTTGATTTATTTTATTTTATTTTATTTTATTTTATTTTATTTTATTTTATTTTATTTTATTTTATTTTATTTTATTTTATTTTATCCTATTTTATTTTATTTTATTCTATTTTATTTTATTTTATTTTCCTTTTGTGGGTTCTGGAAAATTTTGTCACTGTCATTTAGTATGAACCTACCTGCAGTAAAAATTTCTGGGTCCTGCATAACGAGAGAAGGCTAATTCAGCAGGCCACCACTCCTCAGACCCTACATGTAGTGCTCTGACAACCTGTTTTCTTTGAGATTTCAGGCATTCCAATACTGTGGGCCATTAGTTGTAGAAATCTTCTGGCTTCTGTTTGAGGAATAAAAACAATTTACTTCAACAGGAGGTAGTCCCTTATGAGATACGTCCAGCTGGCCACAGCAGGGATCAGCCTCGTCGTCTTTACGAGCAGGATATGTTCACATGCCAAAGTCAGCAGAAACAAAATAGATGACACATCCACACGCTGAAGGTTTGTATTCCCAATAAACCCAAGCAGAAATAAGACAGGATGAGGAGCCAGGTCCAAATCAAGCATTTAATTCAAACATTTACATGCCTGAGATCAAACTCTTGGATTACGGATTAAATCCCTAAAATGTTTGGGAAGGCAGGAGCTGCCTGTGAATTGTCTCTTGGATACGTCTGGGGACGTTTTGTGACATCTGTTGTACAAGCTTGGGTTTGTAAAACCCACATGCAAAACAGTGGGTTTAGACCAAACTGCTGATGTCTGAAATTTTCACTCTGTTTGATACGAGACCTTGCCAAATCTCCAGACCTTGCCAAATCTGTGTCTGAGACTCTTTTACCTCTCATCCCACACACCTTGAGCTGATTTTTACTTGGACAACTTCTTGCTCTTTATACTTTGGGAGCCATATATCAAGGAGAAATCTGCTCAGGAGGAGAGGACAGGCATTCTGTCTGTTCTCTGATCCTTAATGCAGTTTTCATCTTGAGGTGATTTAAGTCTTTCTGTTCAAAAAATCTGACATCAGTCCTGCACTCTCAGCCAAGTGAGGTTACTCAGGATTTATAGCATTCTGTTGTGCGACCACTGAATCTGGAGTACTTTTGTGAGGATGATGTTTGCTGTTGTGATTTGGGGACACTTCTGTCTCACCCTTCTTCTTTGAATTTTGTGTCCCCACATCCCTGCACATAAAGCAGTAGAGCAAAGAAACTCAACAGCGCTTTTCACCAGGCCCTGCTGGTGAAACTGCCACAGGGCCCCAAGCCACTTTCTCTATATTCCCTTGGGTATTTTTGGGCAGCCATGTGCTCCTCACAAGTCATTTCAGAATTTCTGCTGGAGTTTCTTGTAGCCTTGTGGAATGAAACGTGGAGTCCTGATCAAAGAAGGCCCCGTAAGGCTCATGCCTACCTGCATGCCTGAGTGTTGGGCATGTCCCAATCTTTCCTCTGGCCCCACACAGCTCTAGGTGACAGCTCTGAGGGTACTGCATAGTGCTGGGAGAGAGAGCTCCTTTCAGTGGCACCTGGGGGACCCAAAGGCAGCTCCAGATCACTGCTAGGGGCATTTTCTCCTGTTGAACTAATTGGAATGGACTTCTCTCTTACCACACAGTTGCATTTGAGGAGAAGCCAGTGTCAGCAGCTGTCCATTGCTGAAAGACAGAAGCAGCCAGAACAGGCCCTAAAATGGACCTCTGGGCAGATCTGGCATTTCAGCTCTGAATTCAGTGGGGAACAATTGAGAGCTTCTGCATGCTCAGTGGATACAGCATGAGAGAAGGTATCCTAGCACAGGGAACTTTGTGCAAACAAATCATTTCCAAACTGGTTAAAAGGGATTGATATCTTTTGCAGCAGTTACCCATCTTTGGGAAATTTTGTGTGATGTAAAGTTCCACAGGGAAGAAGGTATTACACTGTTATTGTTGGGGGACTGTTATTGTTGGGTAAGGCTGCTTGTGGCACTCATGAAAGATATGTCCATGCTGCTGCAGACGGCTCCCTTGCCACACAAAACATCTGAAAACAGGGGGTCTTGAGGCTAGGAGTCAGGACTTCCACAAAAACCAGTTTTGTTGCTTGAAAATAAAGACTGATGATTAAATGGACTATTTTACATGTTTTTGATGGGTTGAGTGCCTCTTTTCTATGCTTACTATTTTTAACCTTCCTTGCTCACAGCATCCCAAGTATATATTAGCACTCTTTCCTTTGGATGAGCTAACAAAACATCTTCTCTGAATTCCCCTCAATCTTTGTAGCTACATTCCTCCTCGACTTGGTAGAGCTCCAAGACACCATTCCACAGATAACTCGCCATGCAACCTGTGGCTGTGTGTAAATAAATGTGTATATATAGTGTATGTGGTGTCCTCTATAAAGGCAGAACTGTACCTATTAGAGCTGTTTAGAATCAACAAAGATTTGGTAAATAGATGGGTTTTGCACTTCATTTTCTTTCATCTCTCCATCAGAAAGAGACTAAGTGGAAATTGCTCATTTAAGCAAGGTTCATCCCTGTTGGATCAATTCTTTACTCTGGGGGTTCTGCCTGAACTGCAAGTGAAAGCTCAGACCTGAGGTCATTACATTTGTGTAAATTAGGCAACCATGCAGGAGCAGAGTTTGGCCTGCCAACACCCAGCAATGGGGGGAGGAGGGGGGCAGTGCCTGCCTGGGGGCATGAGAGCAGGCAGCATTCTTCCCCAGGCAGGATGAGGCTGGCTGGTGCCCACAGGGAGGTACAACTCTGCAACACCTTCCCTATTCCTTGGGGTTTAGAAGCACTGATAGATCTTTTCCTTCCACTTAGAAAAACTCAGTCAGTAGTGAAGAGTGAAGAGTGAATTCTAAACAGGCCCATTCCAGATTAATTGTTTTTCAAAGCACTTTAACTATTTGTTTGAAGCCTGTTACAACTTTCTGTCACCATCGCTTTCCCAGTCCTTTGAGAGTTTCCCTGCCTTCACAGCAGATCAAACCAGCCAGCTCCAGTGCCTGCTCCGTGGTCACCCAGAGGTGTGCAGGGCCAGGGCTGAGCTCAGAGCTCCATCTCAGCCGAGCTGCATGGAGCTGGCTCAGCTGGCTCAGGCCCAGGATGCAGCTTATCTGCCAACAGAGAAGCCACCCATGGATAATGGAAAGTGACTGCAGCAATGGAACATGTTACAAAACTCCTACTGACTTCAAGGGCAGAAATCACTGAGTACTTACACTAGGGAAGTAATCTGGGACAGTAAATTAATCTCAGCAGTCCTAGCTTCAGGGGTTCTTGAAGTTATTTTGTGCAGTTTTCCTTTGCATGGGTTTTTTTGCTATTAAAATTGTAAGAAAGAAGCCAAACCTCTCAAACTGCTGAGCTGTGCTTTGTTTTGGGATTTCCAAAAAAATAGATGAAGCCAGAATTTAGTCTGACTCCCACCTGGAAGCAGAAACTGGTCCATGTCTGCTGAAAGCCTTGTGACTCTCTGCAAATTTGAATCCAACTTGGCCTGTGATCCATATCTGTGTCCACCTGGCTTCAAGTCTCATTACAAAAGATCTACCCAGCTGTAGTTCAAGGGTAGAACAAGTCAAGCTTTGTGTATGAGCTGGACCACCCATAATATCAGTTGAGTCAAAATGCAAATATAATAGCCATAATCACAGCAAACAGTGGAATTTCTGGTTTCCTCTTTAATCAGAGATGTGTGAAAGTCAGGGAGGAAAGAGTAGCATGTCTACATGAGGCAGGCAGCATGTATTTTTTAATTTTACTTTTTGCAGTTTAAAATGGGCCCAGCTCAAGCATTTCCAGGGAAGATCAGATTTGTGTCCAGACCCATACTGGTTTTCCATTTTTGTGTGTCAGTGGTACGGAAAACAACACTTGTCTTTTACAGCTGAATTTCCAGCTGCAGTGCTGTGAGGACCAGCTTTGTGATGAGCCAGAGAAGAGAGAGGAAACGTTTTGAATTTCTGTGGATTATCATGCAGCACCAGGAGGAAGTGGGGCAATGCTCTCTTTATAAAGGTGCCTGGGCATGGGGGCAATGGCTTTCCCTCCATGGCTGCAAGGGCAGCCTTGGCTGCAGCATGAGCTGGGTTGCTCCTTAAGAGTTGCCCCTCATCTCTTTCCTCCCTCCCACAGAAACCTCTTTTGGGGTGACCTCTATCCTGGCAGGGAATATGGGCTAGAGAGAAGATGCTTCTTTCCCTCTCCCCTGCCTGCTTGGATCAGCACAACCCCTCGCAGTGCAGTGACTGGCAGGAGATGCTTCTAGAAATGCAGGTGGCACAGGAGGGCAGCACGGCCAAGCAGGGACACCATCACCCAGGTGGGACACTGGCAGGGCAGCCTCAAGTCACCTGGGACAATTCAGCTCTGGAGCTGCAGCTTGGCAGACAGAGCCCTGCCTGCAAGAGCCACCACAGGCAGCTGCACCACCATGAGGAACAGGGTCCCCATCTTGACCGAGCACCCAAGAAGGAAGCCCTTCCTTCCCTCAGTCCTTCCTCCTCTGCCCCAACTCCACTTCAGCTTGGAGACTGCCTGGCTCCCTCAGGGCTGCTGAAAGCTCTCTGGCTTTCAGGACTACAGCTGTTAGTGACCTGACAAAGGAACAACAGGTTTGTTATGCCTATTTTATATTTTTATTGGCACTAGAACTTCTGTGACAGGAGAAAGGGAAGGCCATAGTTCCTAACAGACTGAGGAATGAATTACACACTTGTACTTTGTCACTGGTATGGGTGGAAAACGGCCACAAGAAGGTCCTCACTTGCTACATAGAGGCCTTGTAACCTGTAGTGGAAACAAAACGTACTCTGCTGGAAACTTCTGCTTGCTTTCACCTGAGAACTAGCAGCAAGGCAAACATCACATTCTGCCAGGTCTGGTTTTGCCTCAGCACTGGTAAAAGCTTTATTCCTTGTAGAATTAAATACAGGTTTCAGATTACTTTTCTTAAAGCAGTTTTTTTCTCTTCAAGCTTCCTTAGCTGCTCTTAGAATGATGCTGTTGGTCGGATGCACACATTGCAACAAGCATGAAGATTTGTAATCTTCTGTCAGCAGAGACACTTTTCCCTTCAAAGGTTCCCACAGAACTCTGGCTTCCCCTCCTGTGTTCCTGCACCAGTGAGTCATCTCCCTGTCTACCTTCTGCCTACACACACTCCAGGTGCAGATGCCTCTCTGGGATGTTGAGCATGACATCGAAGTGATTTGCAGAATCAAGACTACATGAAAGTACTTCTTTTGTGATGACTTTTTCAAAGATTTCCCATCTCTTTTTGGTTTTTTTTTTCCCCCATGTGTCTCTTATTGTAATGCTTCATCATATCTACAAATTAGCTTGGTTTGCAGACTAAGTTAATTTTCCATTGACAACCAGGCCAGAGAGGTGCTTTCAAATATTTCAGATATTCAAATTTTTCCCCACTCTCTGCAGTGGGAGAGAGTGATGTCAGCTGGGGACCAAGAGAAGGATATGTAAACTTCTTCAGGGAAGGCAGGGAAAGGGCTCATTTGAACAGGGCTGCAAAGAGATTGTCAGAAGATGACATTTGGGAACACAGAGCTCTGAAGTCTGCGAACTTAAATGGAAGATCTGAAGGAACCATGACAGTAAGATCCAAACTTGAACACTGGTGCATCTACACCAGCATCTTAGTTTGGGCCAGGAGCCAACTTCCAAAGCCAGTCTCCCAGTAAACCCTACTTCCTGTGCTTTCTTTTCATTTGTGGAGTGGATCTGGAAGAGATGAACCCAATGTCTTTTAGGTGAAACACACACTGAAAAACATGCTCTGGAAGCCCACTGTGGACAAACACATGTTCAGTCCGTGCCATGCTCCAGGTAGCACACTGTTCCCATGGCGTGGCTGCTGAAGGGCCTGAAATTTAGGCTAAAAATAATAAAAAATCAAACCATCAACATAGACAAAGGAACAGTGGCCAGCACTCTACTGCGCATCATATAGAGAAAATGTAATGATATTTGGGAATAAGACCACCTGTATTCAAAAAAGAGTGTTTAAAAAAGCTTGTGAAGTGATATATTGCTCATGAGAGTTGCCAGTACAGAGTTGTTGAAATGATGCTACACATATTGCATATGAAGTCTTTGTACACAGGTTAGAACCTTTACAGTCTCACTAAGCAAAAACCCAAGACCTTATGCAATCAATATAAATCACAAGTATTTAAATATATTATATATGCACATAAAATAATCTCCCTGTGTATGTTGTGATTTCAAACACAGTGGATCTCTTATTCTCCCATGCTAATCTCTGTAAGGGAACACACAGATTCCATAACATGTTGTTTCATCCCAGTCCTTGCTTCGTATACAGAAACTAAAATTACTGATGTATAACCTGAAAGCAAATAAATCTTAGTACCTGAAACATAAACTTTGCTACTCCTGCTCTACCTTGCTCTAGAAGACACAGGATCATGAAAAGCAGTTATAATAGAAAAGCTTAATTATTCTTTACTAATTACTGGATGAAATACATTAAATGTCAAGGGTGTCTGTAGTAAAAAATGACATCATGTATGATATAATTAAATACACAAAACTATGTTTAAATAGCTGTAAGTGTCTGGCTAAACCAAATTAACCAAAAAAATAAAAGACAATATTGACAAAAGGCCTTAAATCACACTGTTGTGTATAAAAGTTTTTCACAGAAATCATGTTAGTTTTAATTACAAATTTTACGATGGGTTAAGGTCTATTTTGTATTTTTATAATTATTCATTTTTATTTCAATGGTAATAAAATCCAATGATAATGATATTTTGAATAGTTGGCATATTTGAGAGGGTGATAAAAAATGAGTTGATCGGTGTATAATATTACCTTGTGATATAGATACAGCTATGGGTATAAAGTTACCTAAAGGCTCTGGGAAGAGCTATCTAAATCTATGGTGTGACCGCTACCATATTTTTTGTCTTCAGAAAATGTGACCTCATGCGGTCACAACAAAATGTCTTTAATTGGATGTTCTTGATGTCAGCATAACTTTAAAATGTTTGTGCAGTCTGACCAAGGTGTAGGAAAGCTTGAGGCAGGGCAGGAGTTCCCAGTGGCTCCAGGGGTAGGTTTGATGGTCAGCTGGAGCTTCTCCCTTCCTGCAGATCCAGAGAATCTGTGTTGCTCTTGCCGACAACTTTCCTCCTAGGTTTCAGAATGAAGCAGACATTATTTACATTAAAGGAGGAACTTACATGATGTAAATGCTGCCAGACCAAACAGGAGCAGCGTGAGTGCAATGCTACTGTAATGAAAATACTCAAAAGAAGTGTCATAAATTAAACAACTCTACGTTATTCAATAACACAGACCTTGAACGACATTTACTACCCATTGACCCGCCTAAGTTTTAATGTCAGGTGTTTTCAGCTGATTTGAGATGAGGAAGCTCAGCCAGCGCAGCTCCCGGGCTGAGGTGGCCGCGGCAGAACGGCGGCAGTGCGGGCGCATCCGGCGGCGCTCGGGCAGCAGCAGCCTGGCTACCGCCGGCCTTTGTTCCTTTGTTCCCGCAGCCCCGCTTCCCCGGCCAGAGCAGCCTCCGCGCAGCCTGCTCACGGCTTCGCCTTTTCCCCCCGCTTGCTCACCTGCAGTCTCTGTTCATATTGTTTTATGGTACTTTAGACAACGGGGTTTAACAGCTAAACATAAAAGCCACTGAGAGCATAAACAGGAAACTTGTGTTTAGGTGGGAGTGCCTAGGAATTTTATACTGCTGACCACAGAGGCCATGGGAGAAAGGAAATAGGAAAAACACTGTAAATACCTGGGTGACTAATGACTTGTGCTGTTCATCTGGCTTTTCAGAACATGAAAAGTTCAGCCTTTTCCAGGCAAAACAGCGCAAGGCAGGCACAAATTCTCTGGTCAATACTCTCCATGCCGCTCCGCTGCCTGTTCCCCTGCTCGCTCCCATCGCGGGAAGCGCCCCGCTCCTACAAAGTCAATAAACCCACAGTAAATTGTCGCCCGGCGCTTGAGGCTGCGTGCACTGACGGCCGAGGGAGGGAGCGTGACACGCGAGGGTGCTCGCCTGCTCTCCGCGTTCGCACCGCCTAAGAGGATTTAGATGAAAGAAACCAAATTTGCAGCCCCCTGTTTTGTGTTGAGGCAGCAGCTGGAGTTTGGGGGCAGCGTGAGCCTTTGTCCAGCTTTGCCTCGTCGGCTCCCGAAAGGGTTGCCATTGTTCCCGAGGGGCCTCCGCGGGGCTGCTGCTGTGCCCGCTCCCTTTTATCGCCAGCCGCACGGCTTGGGAGAGGTTTTGTCTTCTGCTGACAGCAGCAGATTTGGCCGATCGGCATCTCCCACGCGGCAGCGCTGGGGTGGGATTTCCAGGTTAGCCATCTGCGCGGGGGGCTGGCAGAGTGGGGCGTTTTGGCGACCGGGAGATTCCCCTCCGGGGGCCACTGCTGCTGGTGAAACCACGACATCTGGTCACCTTCACCGGGCGTGGGAGGTCCGGTTTCACTCCAGAGCTGGGGCGGTTTCTCACACTGAGAGCGTGACCCGGCAGAGGAGGGATGAAGGCAGATGAGGATGCTTCCCCGGGTCACGTTTCGGGGGGGAGCAGCAGCCCTGCTGGAAGGCAGAGGCCGGGCCCTTCAGCACGTGCAGCCTGGGAGCCCCAGGAGCCCCCCCGCAGCTCTGGCCAGCGCTTGCCTCTGTTTCCCGGGGAGCTCAGCCCGAAGGGTTAGTGCTGCAGGAAGAGCCGGGCAATGTGGGCTCCAGAAGCAGCATGGAGGGAGCCCCACCGGTGTCCTTTACTCAGGCCTTGCTGCTTCTCTGTCCCACAGCACAAAAACTGATAAACAACTAGTCCTCTTTTCATCAAGCTCTTATAAATACCCTATAACCTGCAGGTAATACTGATGTACCCAGGCTGCTTCAGAGAAGAACCAGCACAGCCAGGGATGTCAGCCCTTGAGCAGCAGCTGGATCTTGCTGAAATCAAGTGTGTTGCTAAATAGGGGTGGAATTTCACTCATGGAAAGTTAAGCACATCTGTAAATATTTCTTTGAATGCAGGCTGGGGTATCATCCACAATGAACTTGTTGTTTGATTGCTGAAGTGATACGATAAGCCATGGCAATGTTTGGCAGGGCGCTGGGGAGGACAGCTTTGTTGATAGCCAGGCATGATCACTTCCAGGCTGTGCAAGCACTGAATTTTATCGACAGAGATGCATGTATACACTCGTATGTATACGTTACTTGATGTATACATGTGCCTATAGTTACAAACAGGTGTAGATACAAATTGACTCTAGTTTATAGTAACATAGTTACTTGTTCCCATGCAGTTATAAAAATATGTAGTTTCCTCATGAATATTGTAGCAGTTAAAGATGCTGGGCTCTCTAAAAGTTCTTCTTTTCCCAAGGGCAGCCACAGACCAAGAACACGGCAGTAGAAGCTGTCCAACACTACGACTCCAACCCCATCTGGGAGGACCTGCTCAGAGCCTGTCCTCTCAGCTGGCAGCGCCTCACCTGCAGCAAGCACACAACCTCACCGCCGTCCAAGGAAATCGCTGAATGTTTCTCAGGAAGGTGAAACACGGCACTGCTGAGCGACAGCCCCAGCGTAAAAGCCGCCGAGGGACTCAGGGGTAGCTGTATGGCAATACAGTCAGCTCCCCTTCACAGCCCGTGCAGTGCGGGTGTCTCGCGGTCCTTGGGCGCTGCCTGGCAGGGATCGCAGCGCTCGGAGCCCAGCAGGGCACACATGGCTAATTGGGGCGGGAAGGACAGCGCTCCTTCCTCTGAGCTGACTGCCTAAGCCAGCTCTCACACAACGACCCTGAAGCTGCGTCCTGAAGGCTGTAGTGGCCAAAGCATTTCTCAGGGTTTTACTTCTAAATCCCTTCTCCCGCACAATACTGAAAAGGGGCTCTGACCCAAGACTCTGCTCCGTTAAATACCCGAGCTGCCAAGCTACAGATTTTCAGGGATTCCTTTTGAAACTCTTCCACTTTGTACAAAGCGATTAAATATTCATTGGCACGGGGACTGGGAGCCGGCCTCCTGGATGAGCACCCCCACCCCAAGCCGCGGAGCCCTTTTCATTCCCATCCTCTGAATATTTAATCAGGTCATACAAAGCAGAGCGGCTTCAGCAGGGGAGCCTGGGAGAGACCCGGCAGCGAGACCCACTGATCAGAGCGCGCAGCAGAGACACCCGAGCCCAGGCGCCTGCTCCAAAGCAGGCAGAGGAAGGATTTGAGCATTCGGCTCAGCATAGCTCTGAGCGTGTTAGCTATTCACAGCGGAGGATGTGACACTTCCTTTCTCTTCTCTCCCCCACCCCGTCTTTTATTCCAGTTAGATGTGGTTTAACCACCTCAGAGTCCAGCAGGAAGACAGGATGAGGTATGCTTCATTTGTGTCCTGAAAACTGTACAAAATGAATGGATAAAAATTTGATGAGAAGTTTTTCAGCCATTCAAGCACCTCTCTTAATAATTCAGATGTTTGATTTTCTTCTTCAGTATGCAGTAAGGATTAATGCACTTTGAAGATTATATAGAAACTTTAGTTTCCAGAAAAGGAGAAAAGCCTCAGATTTAAAAAGAAAATCCCATATAGGAGTATGACATTATTATGTGAGCTTCTATCCTGATTCTCTTAACTGATGACTGGGACAGGCTTTGCACTGAAATTTCAGCAGAGAGAGATCTTTTGCAGCCGACGTCTGATAAACAAAGTTCACAACGGAAACACTGACAGCTGTGATCAAAGCAGCACCCTCAGGTGTTGCTGTGATATACTGCTTGCTTACTAAAACACAGCAGTTCAAACAGCCTGGCTGTATTTAATTGGTATATATAGTATTTCCAACTTGGGGAGCTCAACACCAAAGGAGGTTTCTCTTAGATCTTTCACTCTGCCATTGTTCTGCTATTTGCTCAGAAGAAAGACATTTAGGAGACCAAGTTTTGGGTTACATCTGGAACAAGGACTCTAGGACTATTCACAGCATTGCCTTGAACTTTATAGGAGGCTGCCCTGTGAGCACTCCTCTGCTGTTTCCACTCAGAAGTCCATACTGTCCTCTCCCCAGCTGTGGGGAGCAGCTCTTCCCCAGTGATGACTGAACATCTTTATTTCAGTCACATCAACTGCATGTGTAAAAAATTACACTGACAGTATACCATAATGTAGTTTTAGTGTCTTTAAACTATTAGAAAAAGAGAAAAACATGCAGATGATGAATTCTTGGATTTATCAGTCACCATTCAGGACTTGCTGCTGTCTGGACCAGTGCTTGGCTCCATACTCAAAGATCACAATTCATCCTCTGAAATTCAGATGTGTGTCTAAAACTTCTAGCCTGACCAGTGGAGATACAAGCTCATATATTCTCGAGGAAGAATATTTTTTCTTCTTGCCCATTTCTCTCTCAACATCTGGCGCAGTCCCAGATCCTGGCTCTCAGCCTCTACTTACCTGAGGAGTCCAGACCTCCACCACTGTCACGTCCCTCCCTCTTTGGTCAGTGAATTCCCACTCCTAACCTGTTTCTGCTTCTCGATTCTGCCATCTGTTTGTTGTTTTCCTTTAGTCAAATTTTTGCCTTCTTTCCAGCTGCTCCAAAGAATTCCTTGTTTACACTGCCTCAGTTCTGGCAAGGATGTTTCATCCCATCCCTGACTTTTACTTTGAGCAACCAAAGTTGGAGAAATCCCCTTTCTTTGACTTTGGATGGAGTACATTCAGCCCACAGTGAAGATGATGCACGTACCAGCTTTGTGCCAGGCAGGAGCTGTGAGGGGATAGAACATGTGCAGCCACTCTCCGTGGACAAACAGCATCTTCTTTCATCCACTCCAGCAGCCCTGAGAAACTTGCATGTGTGCCCTAAAGATGGGAGCTATGGAGATATTAATTCCTAAATTAAAATGTCTCTACTAAGCATGGGCAAAGTAGGTTTTATTCCAAAAGTTTCTAACTGGCCCTAAATGAGAGACTTCTATAAAAACAGCAACAGGCATTTCCCAACCGAAAATGCCCCTTTGCTCCACTCCTGCATTTTGAGTCACTGCTACAAACTTCTCAGAAACTGAGCCTTTTTGAAAAAAAGTTTGTTATCATTTTTTGGTAATATGAACAAAACAAAATATTTTCTCAATTCTTGTTCCCAGAATCTGCTGAACTGTTTTGACAATTTTTTTTCCAAAAATTCTGCCTTAGGCTTACACCTGGAATATAAAATATCATCCCAAATGGTTAAAACTTGACAATGTGTCAAAATGTGATTTTATAATAGGAAATATTGTGCTAACATCATATTATGCACTATTAGCCCCACCTATTAAAAATATTTCCTTATGTGTAGCAAAGAGGTTTATACAAACCTGCACTTGCAGATGTAGTCACTATTTCCTAGTGTGCAATACCTTAGTAATTTTGACTTTTTCAATATTACTGAATGCAACAAGATAACATTAATGAAATAATCCCTTGGTGAATTTATTCTTTTAAATAAAAGCTTGCTTCGAATTATGCTGTAAAAATGCATCTTTAAATAAACTAATTTCCATTTAATTACATGGATATTAGTTAAAACCAGCTGAGTGGACTTTTCAATTTTTAATTGTGAAAATTCTCTCCCAGGCTCAACTCTTCTATGCCAAGTTTCTGCATTGAGCACATTTTTATGGTCTAGTTATAAACCCTAGAAAAACAACATTTGTAGGAAATGTTGACACAACCTTAAATAAAGTGGTGCTAGCTGACACCTCTATATTTTCAATTTGGGGATTTCTACTGGGAAAATATAAACGCTAATGCAGTAAAGGAAGCCAACTATAATAAAACCCTCATAGTCTTCCTGTTCACCACACGAAGACCTACTTCAAAAAGCACCAACTCAGACTGGAGATGAGTTGAAGTTAACTGCATTCCTCTCAGGGTACTAAAAATTACCTGCAGGTAGTTCAGCCTCACAGTTGCAAGACTTCAGTTTAGCCAAGGTTACATGAATACCCATCCAAAAAAAAAAAAAAAAAAAGTGAAAAGAAAATGAGAATGCGCATAAGCTCAAAAAAAGGGTGCTAGTCCATTTATATCCTTCCTAGCGCAACATAAAAAGAGGAAAATAGACTGTATAGATTCTAGTGAAACAAATGTAAGTACACACAGGGGAAAAATATCTGTATCTTTTGATTCTGGCTCACCTAAAATGAATGAATAAAGGAAGGGCAGGGGCCTCTGCTTAGACTTATTTTTAAAGATGTTGGAAAAGATTAATGAGCAAAGATTTGAATGATTTTCAGGACAGCTTCTGAGTCTTGGTGACAGAGATTTGAAAGTGTTGGGTTGATGATCCTGCCTCAAGAATAAAACCCAATCATATTAGTGATATTCTGGTTGTGAGATAGAGTTTTGGAGGGAGGATGTTGGAAAAGGTGGCAATTTCAGAATTTAAATATGAAATTCAGAATAAAAACCAAATTATATTGTTTAAGGGCAATTTGTGCTAGCCTGGTTGCCTCCTGTGGTAAGATGTCCGGCTCTGTACCTGAGGGGAATAAAATGGATGGCATTTCCCTTGATTTAAGCAATACTTCAGAGATTATTTCCTGTAGCATCCTTGTAGCCAAACTGGGGAGACATGCACTACATGTCTGGACTTGAAGATCTGTGATAAACTGACTGAATCTTCAGGCTTAAGGAAAATTAACCAATGGTTCAGTCTAACTGATTACCAGCTGAGTGGTTTACTGATTTGACAGTGGGGTTGATGCTGTTTAATGTACTCCTTAGTGTCTTGGACAATAATCTATAATGTGCTTTCAGCAGGTTTGCAGATAATATCAAACTGGGGAGAGGGGTCAGTATTCTGGAGGGCAGAGCTGCCATTCAGGAGGACATCGACAGGCTGGAGAAATGGGCCATGAGAAAACTCTTGCAGTTCAGCAAAGGAAAGCACAAAAACTGCACCTGGGCTGAATTGACCCAACACAGGAGAGCAGCCGGACCCGTGCTGGCTCACCAGGAAAGGAGCTGGCAGTCCTGGTGAACAGCAGGTTAAACGTGTCAGTAGTGTGCCCTCTGGGAACAAAGGTCCCTCTGCACACTGGGCCGTAACAGGAAGGGTGAAACCAAGGGATCAAAGGAAGGGACTCTACTCCTCCCCTTGACAATCATGAGACCTTGTATGAAATAATGTGTCCAGAATGGGATCCTGTGGTACAAGAGAAACACTGACACATGGTAGAGTCCAGAAGAAGGCCAGCAAGACGCTCAAGGGGCTGAAGCAAGAGGCAATAAAGTGGAGAAAACTGGCTTTGCTGAGCCTGGGGGATGAAAAGTATCAGCAGAAATCTTATTGTTGTTTTCAGTTACCTAGGGAATGGTTGTAGAGAAGGATGGGACCGACTCTTCCTGAGGCTGCATAGCAGGAAGATAACAGGCAAGACAAATGTAAGAATGGGAAATTCCAGTTGGACATATAGGAGAAAAAACATCTCAGTGAGAATAGTTGAACAATGGCCAGGTTTCCCAGACAGATTGTCATAGCTGTTCCTAGAGATACTCAAACCTCAGCTGGGCAGGTTAACCATGCTTTGAAGAGCAGGTTGGGCAAGGTGATATCCATAAGATCCTTTCAACCTGAATGGCTGTGTTTCCATCTGCTATTTAGAAACCATCCTGACTTGCCAGTTCAAGGCGTGTCTGGGAAAACCAAGACTTTCCAATGTCACTTCTGGCATTGACTTGCTCAGTGGAAAAGGAGAAAGTGGGAATGGTGACACTCTGAGCAGCAGCCTGCTGGCTCTCAGACGCCATTCAGGTTTCTCCTTTGGACAAACTGGCTGCTGATAGAGCTGGACACTTGCCTGCCTTCGAGTGCCCAGCCTTATCTGTTTTTAAGGAAAGGCATGCTGAACTCTCTAGCAACATTAGAAAGTATTGGCCCGAGTTTTTCTTTAGTTACTATCATACCTAACCTTCACCTCTTCGGAGACAAACACTAAAAAGTTATGTAAAAAGCCAAACTGAATCATCCTGGTAAACAGCACTGACCTTGTCTTAGACCTGAAATGACCTACACTTCTATAGCTGTAACCCATTCCACTTAGTGCAGTTAACAAACTGCAGTCCTTCGATTCAGTGAGACACTTGCTGCTCTTACCATTACCTTTGTCTTGTCTAATTGTCTATTAAGAAGGTAATTTGGGTTACACCCCGATGAAAATCAGACCTACCTAACCTTCTGCAGCTCCCAAGAGACCTTTCACTGAGGTTTCTCTGCGAGCAGAAGAGCTTTGGATGATAGGGGTTTTTTTTTAACCTTGCTAACATTTCAGCCATTCTGGCAGCAATTTATATCATTTCTGTCTGCTGCCTCCTTCTTCTGTTTTCTCCCATAGGTTTCACAAGATATCACAGTGACCTTGGCAAAAATGTGAAATCTACTTTAAGGTTAATGCTAAACTTCTGTAGTACATTATTTTAAGGTTTAAAAGAAAGATAGCAAGTTCCAGTATGTACCTGTCAGTACTAAATGATTGTTCATTTCCTGTGAATTGAGAATAAAGTAATAACATACATCTGGTGAGCTAAAACATGTTGCTTATTTCTTTTTCTTCTCTGAGCCATATCCTTTACCAGCTGTGAGACATCACCATGCAGAATCTCCAAATACCTTTGAGAAAAATTAAAACAAAGGAACAGAGGGCTGGAAGGGACCCCCTGTGTCTTGGAGCCCAGTTCCCCACTAGCCCCAGGCCACATCACACGATGCCTTTCCTCAGCTGTTCTCACTCCATCTTACAAACCCTCTTGTGCCCCCAAACTTGCATTGGAAGTCTGCTCTCTCCAGCGTTGATTGCTCAACTGGTTACATAATGTCTTTCAGCTTCCAGTTAAAATACATTCATGGGCAGTTTATGCCCATTTGTTCTTGTGCCAACACTGTACTTTATCTTCAAAAGATCTTTTCCTTCCTTGATGTTTAACCTCCTGGTGTATTTATAGAAAGCAATGACATTCTGTATCAGCTTTTGTTTTGCTACACTAAATATGTCAAGCTCTTCTGGCCTCCTTGTGCAAAGTAGAATTTCCATTGCCTCTCATTACAACTTTGCTGCCCTTGTTCCCAAGTCATTTTTGGCCCAGGGGGTTGCTGCTGGACACAGTGATCCTGTAAAAGTTTCATCAACTTATTCTATTAGTTGCTAACCATTTCCTTGTATGAATCAAGCCAGAAGATGACATGGTAAAAGGATATACATCACTAAATGTATTAAATACATTGAGAAAAATCCAATTACAGACTCCTTTCCCTTTGTTAATGTAATATTTCTAAATGTTAGGTGTTTGTGGGCTTTGTAAGACAGTGGAACTCTGATGATGGGTCCTGAAGCACATGTTAGAGCCTCGAAAAAGGAGGTTGAGGTGTGAAAACAACAGCTATGGAAATGCAGTAATCAGAATAAAAAGAGTCCAAGATAGAGGTGAAGTAGGATTTATTACTGCACTGCAATGAATGATAAAGGAGGTGATTAGAAATTAACTGTCAAATTCAATTTTTTACACTTTTCTGGCCTGAAAAATACTTAAAACATAAAAATACGTATTTACATGAATAAAAATTTCAGCCTGTGGCGTTTTCACATCTTCCATTTGAATGCATAACGGATGGCAACTGAATTTTTTTTTATGCTATAAATACTGTTTACTTTCTGTGTATCTCCAAGTCAGAACTATAGAAAAATGTAACCAGCATGATTAAGTGGAGAATAGAAGATCCTTTGCATTCTTCTCCACATGCACTCAGTCTTCTCAGGTCTTGAGCAACTTAATGTAAAAGTTAAATTTTACATGCTCATTGTTCATTTCTGAGGCATGACCTGAATAAAATCCCTGGGGGAAAAAACCCACAAAACAAAAGGTCTTATTGATTGAATGTCAGTATACAGTATTTTATGGAATAGAATTTCAATGCACATATTGCTTATCATGATACTGAAATAACAAATTTCTTCAGTCTTCCACAGCAGTTCCAAAAATTTAGCTCCTCTTTCATGGTTTCTTCCAGCACTGAGCTATGCCCAGTAGAGTAATTTTCTTTAGTGTAATACACCGCATAAATATCGTAGTTTTATCTGATGGCAATGAATCTTAGAGGCAAACAGTTATTTTCCCAGCCCTTTCATATTATATTCATAAAGGCATGAGGGCAGCTTGAATGATTAAACATTAAGCTGAAAGGCAGCATTCGGAAGAGACTGAATGGGGAACTCCCTGCTGGATTAAATGCAATGTTCTCCTGGCAGATAACGGCAAACTCGGCCGCAGGCAGGAGGTGAGCTCCACTGCTCTCTGCGTTCCCAGGGAGGAGAAACTGTGGTTTGTGCAATTTTGCTTCATGTAAGAGGCAGATTCCCAGTCATTGTACAGCTGCAGTTGCATTAGGCAAAGTCTTTGTACCCCTTCTGCCCTTTGTGGTTCTCTAGACACGTGAGCGTCGTCCTTCTGCATGCAAATCTCTGTGTGTTTTGAAGATATTTTTCCTCTGTGACCTGCCTATTGGACCAGCTGAGGCTCAGATTACAGAGGTATTCAATGGATATTAAGCACACACTGGAACTTTTTCAGGCAGGAATGACCTCTTGAATTTGGAGCTGTAAAATGCAGCTTCTGTGTTTACTCAGTTAGGGGACAAATTGTGCTCCCCAGGTCTCATATTCTCAGGTTGGTTGTAAACCATTTTGTTTTGCTTATACTATGTCCTGGGACTCAAATGGCATACCCTCCTGGGGTCTCTGCCTATAGGAGACTCTCTTGAAAAATATGACTTGATTGGGTTCTAGTTCTGCATTGGTCACCCCTCCAAGTCTCTGTGTCAGCTCAAGCACAATGTCTGATAATGGAGAAAACTCAGCTACAGTGAAACAGAGTTACTACATGAGATTGTCCTTTTTTTATTCTAATATCTTCAAATGAGTCCATTTCAGGAATTGAGAATAATTCTCTTGGAGCAATGAAGTTTATATAGCCAACATAAACAAACCTATGCCTGCTTCATGCCAGGAGAGAAGAGAGGGGGAGATATTTCTTTTGCTACCAACATAGACTCTTTTGCTTGAGTAGTATTTTTGGCAGATGCTACCATATTTAACTTCCCACAATGGCACTGTTTATTTAAGGCCAATATAAAACATCCCTGGCCCTTCTCTTAGATTTTTCAGTCCCTTGGTTGACTTTCACGTATCCTTTTAAGCACATTTTTTATGGTGCCTTTGAAATCACTGCTCAGTGCATTTAAACAAAATACTTCCAAACAACAAGAACTCCATCTTAGCAGGGTGAGAAAATAAGCTGTACATGGGCCACTGCTCATGGATTTCACAACTTTCTGTTCTCACCAGTAGTTCAGAGGAACAAACAACTGCCAGACCAGATGTCTACCTAACCAAGTACCTTGTCGTCAACAAAGATCAGTTGTGATTGTTTAGAGAAGAGTGTACAAAAAAGCACAGTGGTGCTTTGCCTAACATGCACTTGAGCTCCTGACAATAATTTTGTCCAAGGCTGCACTGTTTTGTTTTATCAGACTGACCTAGGGGAAATGTAATTCCAGTTTTGCACTCTGACTATTTGTGGTATAGAAAATATATTTGCAGCTGTAAATCCTTCCCAGACTTGATTTGATTTTAAATCAAAGGTAAAAATGTAGCTGCAAAAATGAGTTTCAAATCCTTCTAGGAAGTTTACTAGGTCCTTAGGGACAATGGCTTATGGCCAGCCCAAGAGCCTCTGCTTTTTACAGAACATGGTTACTTTTCACTTCTGATTTCAGGCTGAAGCCTCCTCCTCTATATGAGTGCAATGGCACCATTTCTGTTTGTACCCATTTTACCCAAGTTACTAGTCTCTGGCTTCACATGTGCCAGAGCTCCAGCCAAAGCCACTGCCTAAAACATCCATCTGCTAACTAAGCTGCCACAGGTCCTGATGAGCCACCATGGGCTGCCTGCCACGAGGCACTGTGGCCACAGCCACAGGACACCACTATCCATAGGAGCAAACTGCTGCTTTGGAGTTGGACAACTTGAGCAGTCAGCACTTCCCAGTCTGGCAGGGACAGTCTTCAGCATTCTTGCCTCTTCAAGCAAATGTGTCGGAAATGGCTTTATAGTGGCCTACTCACATCCTCATTTTTCTCCCAGATGTGTTATTTCTGCTTAACAGTATTTACTGTTGGTATTTTGGCTAAATAACCAAAACCTCTGGCTACTCAGAGTTTCTGGTCATGTTTTTTACTGCCTTCCCCAGGTAAGAATATCACCTAATACTTTAATACCCTTTAATACCATCACCATTGTTTTTTTCCTGTGTTGTCCTGTGAAATACTGTGGGTGCCAAACACAACCCAAACAGCCATCTGCAGAAACAGTGTCTCCCAGAGGAGGTGCAGAATGTGCACAAACATGTGCTCTGTTTTCCTAAGGACACCTGCCAGAATCCTGCTGATGCACCAAGTATAGGAAAATATTTGGCACAAGCCACGTCTCCAAAGATTTCTCTCCTTGTAGGTAGTGGAAAATATTAATTTCTTAACATACTTACTTTGTTTTTTTCAGGTTCTCTCTATATAAGTGAACGCTTCTGTTGTTCCCTGTTGTGGTGTCCAATAAGCACAGCCACTCGTGGTTCCTCAGGTCTCTCAGAGCACTTACCCAGCCTCATTTTAGCTCCTGCCTCAAGGTGAGTGGTGTGAACTGTTGTTATGCTGCACTCTCTGTGCTCTGTCCTGCTCTTCTGAGAGTTTCTTTTTTCCTCAGAAGACATCCCCTAGTTCTTTTTCAGTTTTTTATGTCCTTGGGGTTTCCAACAAATGCATCTTCTTAAAGGCACTAAGATTTTTTAACTCATTAATGGGTACTGCCTTCACCAATATACTCATGAACTGTGCTGAGGTGGTGGCATGACTGGAATATTAATAAAGGAAGCATTAGCTGGCTCAGAAGGACAGGAAAGATTAGACAAACTGCCCTGCATTCAAGGGTACACAGGGATCTGGGAGATCCAGAATGTGGAGGAATTTTCTACCTCTGAGAAGGTAAAAGGGGAAAAGAACATGAACGCTTTGATTGCGAGGATTGCAAAATATTAAACAAGGAAGGCTTGAGGCTTTTTGTGTCCAAAAAGCAGAATCAGCCAAAGGACAGGATATAATATTAATGAGGGATTTTAACAATCCAGGTATTCCTTAGTGAAAGAATGCAACAGAACACCAATGTCCAGAGAGTTTCTGGAATTACTGGCAATTCTTGTTTAAAAAAGTGTAGGATTTTCCAGATTTGAAGCTAAGCAGTAAAGAATGATGTGAGAATGTGAAGGTGAAAGATTACATATGTAAAAGTAACCTTGGAGTCACAGAGTATAAGATTCTTGGAAAAGCAAGGAAGAAGAGCAAAAAAAGATGATGGACTACAAGTGTGGAGGGTTCATTAATCTAATAGCAGGTAGCTAATGAACATGGGCATCAAAGACAGCTGTAAATTCTTCAAAGAAATGTTGCTAAGCATATATTATTCCACATGAGAGAAACTATAGACACTTAAAGAGAACAAAAAGAGAACAAACTGGTTAAGCTATTTGCAAAATATGGCCAAAGGAAGTAAAATTAAACACTTGCACAGCATAAACAACACAGAAAGCAGAGGGGAAAAGAGATGTGATAGAAAATGAAAATTATCCTCAAATAGATAAAAAGTGCCATAAAAATGAGAGGTTTGGAGTCTTTTTTAAACCACAGGATTAGATTATAGCAAAAAATTTAATTTCAATATTAAGTAATACTTTCAGTGGTAAAGTAGTAGAAAGCTAGTATATATTGCTTGTGAGTAGGGACATCACAGATTTTACATCAATGGAGATTTTTAGGAAAGAGATGAAACTGTCAGAAGTCATCTAGAAATAGTTCCTATTAGTGGGTAAAGCAGTGGGCTACATGACCTCTTGACTATCTTTCTAGGAATTTATTCAATTTTCATGGAATTGTGCTTCATTTACTAATCAACTATTTGTTCACATGCTCCCTTTATGAGTGTGTTCATCACATAAAGGCCTAAATCTTGCTTCCTTACCACCTTCTTTCTGTGGCTTTTTAGTGTTAAAATTCATAGTGGTCCTGCTTTGGCTACTATACCTCTAATCTCCTTAAGAATTAGAACTCTTCCACTTTCTTTCCCTGATTTTTGATTGCAACATTTTCCAGTGATCCTACAAAAGACTCTTCTGAACTGGAAGTTCCATTATTGCCTTTTTTAATCCTGCTGGGCACAATTTCCAGACACTTGGAAACTTACACAGTGATGCTGTCCTTTAGGTCTTGCATCTTATTCCATGGACCAGCATTAATATAAGATGATGGGTATTCACTTTTCAAAATATAATTATGAGAATGATTAGAAGAGTGAAAGAGCGGCAGCAGAAGCACACAGATTGAATGCATTTTCTTGCTACAGAAGCAGATATGGTTCATCTTTAGGATTTTCACTGGAGTAGGTTGCAAGGTAAGAGAGAGGATCAGGAGGACCTGATGACTGAGGCCAGCTCCCCTCCTTTCCTTAACTCCGCTGTTCTTAGCAATTCTTAGCGATTTTGGCTTGTGCTCTATTTCCCTAGCAGCAAAGTTCATATGTACTTGATTACTTACACAGGAGACAATTTAACCATGAAAACCTCATATGTGAGGGATTAGCTGAGGGCAAACTAGGGCACTTAAACTCTTAATGTATGTATGGTCATGACAGCAAGGTTTGATTAAATTGAAACATTTCACTTAGCAGAGTATAGATTTAATTCTAATAATTTTAAAGGTGTCAAAAAGGAAGGGGTACTCATTTCACTCAGCACATACAGTCTACACATCTGTCTCCCTGAGGGGAACAATGAACAAACCTTGCATGGAAAAAATAAACAATTATTGTTTCTCTACATCATTCATCTGGTACTTGCAGGTTTTGTGGACACATCTGCATGGTTTCTACAAGTCCTATTACACCTTACATAGAGAAATGAGGTTAGTGATACAAAGTTTTATTTGAGAAGCAAGCATGCTGTTGCTTTGTTTTAAGATAAAATATAAGTGTTAGAAATTCTCTATTTCCTGCAGGTAAATGCTGTTGAGGAGGCTACTGTCATCTTTTTCCCATTGCAATAGTTTTGTCTCCAACCATGGTTTTCATGCTTAATTTTTATGTTTACCATCAGTCATGCAATTCCAATTGACATATGATTTGATTTTTCTGCTACATAAACCAATTTTACAACAGTGTAGTTCCAGTAACTGGGGCTACTCACGCCACAAGAAAAAGATGAGGCCCTTTTTTGTTTTCTTTAGTTTCTCTTTCCTTAATCACTTGGGCCAGATTCTTAGCTAATTTAATTTTCCTCTGTTATCTTCAGTTCAGCCCTGTTGATATACTGTATTGGCAAAATTTGTACTTTATTGTTACAGGTAAATTTCTAAATGAATCAGTTAAAATTTCTGTGTTTCCATTCTACTGAACTCTTTCCTCTGTGTTGAATATTTTGAGCTCTCTTCCTGCCCTCACTGGTACCCCCACATGATTTGCTGAAATAATGCGTGTGAAATCGCAGGCTGAACTTGCAATATAGCTCCCTAAGAATAATCATCTTGAAATCAATGGCTGGACTTAAGAAATCTCATTTATACATTCTATGCAATATGATAAATTACTGTTGCACTGTATTAAAAGTTTATACTGAGTGACTCAAGTGGATGGTATGAACTGCTTTATCCACCCGCTAAAAATCTGTTTTCTTCTCACTCTCTTCTGCCTCATAGAGAAGGGGAAAAGCAAGGTGGAGTCCTGACTGGTTCTGACTTCAGCAACAGAGTGAACAGCCCTCTGTGTGTGTGAAGAGACAAAAAAGTGTGCAACCACCACCCTCGTACAATTGCTCACAATTTAAAAGCCAGCCAGCAGCAGGAACAGGAAGAGAAAAGGTCAAAAGAGGACAGTGTCCATGGCCAGCATCAGGTTTCACAGAAGAGAAAATGAAAAACATTTGGACCTAATTAAGGCACTAATCTGGAAAAATGAGGAACAGTTGAAAGCTGCAGAGTTGGGGCATTGTATAAACTTCTTTTCTTGATCGCAAAGTAACCTTGCAGTAGCTTTTGCTACTGAGAATAAGGAAGGAAGAGGTTGGTAGGAACTGGGGCTCTGAGGTCTACCCTAGAGCACTGTTTTTAATAGTGAAGTAGCATCAATAAAGGCAAAGGAGGGAGTACAAAAGGAAAGGGGTCTGTGAGAAAATGGCATACATTGCTTAGAGTTTTGCTCCCTAATATAGTGCTTTCACATCTTTGAAAATATGTATTTCCCCTAGAAGCAGCCTTTCAGTTGTCATCTTAAATTTTCTGCTAGAAAATTCTCTATGTGCTTATATATAGTATATAAAAAACAGACAAATACTGAGTTATATAAAATAACATTGTAGATAATATGCATATACATTTGCTTGCATTTATCTCAAAAGAAAAAAAAGTTGGCATGCACATCTGCAAAAAATGAATCAAAAAAAGACAAGATGCTGGAGTTCCTTCCAGCCTTTTCAAGGCCTACCTTCACTACAGCTTTGATTAACTAAAGGCAGAGGTATCTGATTTAGTTTCAGTCCTCTGTGTTTTGTTGCTTGTTTGGATACAACTGTGTTAAAGAACAAACTTAGGGGATTTCCTTGCAGTCAGTGGCCCGCCCATACTTCACCATGTGTGCTTCACCAAAAGCACACAGAAAAACTGTAGTTCTGGGCATCCCAGACAGACAGACAGTGAGAATGCTCAACCTCAAAGTGTGTCCTTTCTGCTGAAACTGGCATAGCTATTCATCAGGGAAATGCAGAGCTGCTCAATATGGCACTGGCATCAATTCGCCCATTAGAAGCCGCATGCACACCTCTGAGGGTACTGAATAATCAGGAATTACAGTCAGATGAGGGTTAAAATGGATGTTGAGTGCCTAAACCCATAATTGCTTTTTTTCTTTGTGGTCATAACAAAGACTAAGAAGAGTGTATTTTGTTCATGTGCAGAGACCACGGCAGAATTGCTACCAGGCTGGGTAAGCATGTCTTAAGCAAAACTTTCTATGGAAAGAGATTTCTAGCCCAGGATTCAGGACAGAGAGATGCTTGTGAGTAGGAAACAAAGGACGTAGCATTTTTTTTTAAAAAATCAGCTGATTTTCACCTTTTAGATTCACATTTCGTGAAGGGAGACAACTAAATTTCAGTATAATCAAACGAGAAGTTGAATATTAGACTATTTTTCTCATTCTAGTTTCCATACGAAATTTCTCAGCTATAGCAGTTTGAGGACCCCTATGGCCAGAACCTTATCTACAGAAAATGGGCTCCACTAAAAATAGAATGATGTTGCTTTATTTCATAAAGGGGGTATGGCCCTCAGTCCAGGTATGTCTTCAGTTGAGTTTTGGACCCTGATTTTCCCCCACATTGTTTCATATGCAGCTGTCTGGGCAAACCAGTTTCAAAATGTGCACAGAAAGCTGCTCAAGTACCCCACAGTAGCCTGCATCTATTTTGCATGATAAGTATAACAGATAAAGACAAGATAGTCTAGAATAAAAGCAACCTCTTGTTCCCTTCCCAATGATATACAGGAAAAGAACAGAACATTAATGTCTACTGAAGTAAAGAATTATATAATAACATTGTTATTTGAGAAAAATGGAATAGAGATTTTTGATAGAAATATGTACTATTTGGTAAGGATACTTAGAAGTTTGTGGGTCTTACATGAAAGTTCTTTTTAAATTACTTTTTGTGGCAATTCTTTCTAAAAACAGCTGTGGCATGCAGTAAATAGTACAGTTGTTGCTTTGAAAAAAAATCTGTCTGCAGTGGTCTGAAAATAAAATCCCACATCAAAGAGTTCACTACAAGTTAGCCCTGCTCACAGACAAAGGATACTTATGCAAGGATGTGTGCAGAGTTATTTCTAAGCAATGCTTTTCCATGTTGTTATTTTGGAATTGCAAATATGTTTCTCTTCTCTTGTTTTCCCATTGCTGGTGAAATGTGCTCCCTTTCAGCCTCAGCAGAGTACTAGACAGGTGCACTGAAAGCCCCAAACTTGCAGTTGAAAGGTGCTTGCATGGTTCACTCAGCTGGTAGAGTTTACTCTGGTATCATTTAGGCCAGATTTATGCTGATGGAACACCTCTGGGTGAAATCCAGGTCTTTTTGAACTCAGGGCTGAGATTAACTCCAGGAACAGCCAAATGAAACCAGGTTGCAGAGAAAGCACTGGAAATAAATACCTTTGTTATTTACGCATTTGACTTAAGCCAAGTGATCTAATTGTTAATGGGTTTCTTAAAGTATGCCCCAACTGATGCCATTAAAGTCAACTAAGTTAATCTTGTTTTACATATGTGGGATTGGGATCAGAATTTGTCTAAAGAGCCTTTTCCTATTCATTTAAGTGGAGGAAACGGAACCAAAGGTTTTTACAGCTGAATTAGGATTTTAAAACAAGAGTAGATGTAGGGAGAAGAGAAGATTACAGTGAACTTCTCTGAAGTGTCCAGCCTACTAAGGAGCAGCTTCTGTGGCCACTGCCTCTGCCAGCCTGTGTAGTTACATGCCATCCTTAGGCTTATTTCCAAAAGCCTCATTAAGGTACTTTCTGCCTTTTCGTATGTTACTTTTCTCACCGAGAATATCAGCAAGCAAGTATTCTATTCCTTTTTTAGCCCTCGAAATGGGTGGCAGCATTTTAATGTTTTTAAGTAGTGTCTGTGCCAGCTACATGGGAACTCTTTTTTTTCAAACTCTACTGTTGTCTGAGGTAAATCTAGGCATAGATGCTATGCAGTAATCATTAATGCCCTGCCATGCATGTGCATGGACTACTGCAGAGGTCAGTCCTGCCCTTCCCAATTGCTACATTTAGCTCCATCTACAAGTCACTAACCCAAACATTGAGAAGGCACTGTCAGAGCAAATGAAGCAGAAAAGTTGCTCCCAAAAATCAGTGGACACAAATCTCTCTCCTCTGCTTTCTGAAGAGATGCCAGTTCCTCCTGTGTATACACCTGGTAGAGCAGCACTGCTCAAAGAAACATCTCAATCTTCCATGGCAACGAGCCCAGAAGCTGATCTGCCAGCCCCAACCTGGTTAACTACTAACAGGCAGTAAGTGGGGGCAGCCAGCACCCCAAAGAGCAAGGGCAGCCTATTTCTTTTGCACTGGGGACAACTTTCATGCTGCTGCTCTGGTGCTGCAACACATAGGTGACTTCCAGGACACAGATTTCTCAGGAATTTCCTTTATCTTTCTGACAATCTGCTAGGAGGCTCAGACATCTGAGTTTTGTTTCATACCTATCCCAGGAGCTCTGCTAGCTGGGTCAGCCCATGGGCACATCTCATATCATGTGCAGAAGTTCCAGAAAAACTGCTTTTCAGTCCTTGTCTTTCTTCTTCTCTGTTAACAATATTCCCATGTCTTCAGAAACCTGATGAAATTACACTGCCAAACCAGTCTGCTGCCCACCTGCCACTGTGTGTACACTCTGATGGACACACTCAGCAGCATCCCCTACACTGCCTGCCAGCAGGTCAAAGGTGACACTGGCAAAATCTGCAGACACCAACACAGGAATCACAGGAGTTGCTACTTTAAAGTCCATTTCCAAATTTCTGTAGTTTCTGGTAGGAATCCTGGAATTCACCATTAGAAAAACAACTATGGAATAGCCTCATGGAAGATTGGAAGATTTATTAATGTGTAGACATAGAGCTGCAGAGACTGTATGATAAATAAGAAAAGCACCTTGACTGGGGATAAAAAAGGTGGCATGTGTGCACTTCTGTTTAATCTCTTTAATTACTGTAATTTCAGTGAATGACTAAACTAATCCAATGGAATAACCCGAAGTAGACATATCCAGGAATTTCCCACTGATGTCCCAAGGGACTTCTTGAATTCTTTTTGAATCTTTTCTCTCTATTGCTTTGTAAAAAGGACTTCTAATTCTGTACACTTTATTATTCGGCCTGTTTCAATTAGGAGTGTCCCTAAAAAGCTTTGTTTCTTTCTCTCTTCTGTAGACAGAAGTTTTTATGTTAAAAATCAAAACAGTCCTTCTTCCATATTCTGCTTTTATACTGTGTATATTCTGTCATCCTAAATTTTACCAGTGCAAATTATGAGACATGCTCTCTGCATGGGGGAAAGGTGTAGTTATTTATACATAACTTAGAACATGCTTTGGTATGTGTTCCTTGCTAAATATATAAAGAAAGACAACTACCAACTCAACATCTCCTGAAAAATTAACATTCTCAATTCAGTGACATTTTTTATTATGCACCTTCATTTGGCTTAGTAGGCTATGCATGAAAGCATCCAATCTGGAATCATTAGTGACAGTTACTAAATTTCAGCTTTTGCCTTCTGTTTCCAGGATTTTTTTTTAATTTCAACATAATTCTGACTATGTTTTCAAGTCTAAAGGATATAAATCATAAAAATATTAAACAGACATACGTATACATCAGAACCTTTGGTTTCTTCTCAGATCCACCAATTTCACCTGTATAGAACTACAATTATGTCTAAAAGGCTTATGTACTGAGTGTCAATAGCAATTAATTAGTGATGCTTTAAAAAACCTTTTTATGTGACATTTGGGAAAAACCTGGTGATAGAAAAACATATACTTTTTCCTTCCAAGAGTAAATCTAAAACTATGACTCCTTAACACTCAGCCTGTATTTCAGATATGCAACTATAAACCCATTATAGCTCATCTCTAGATACAGTGCTCTAACTCTCCATTTCATGTAACTTAAATTATGTAAAATGTATGCTCACGAACTAAAATATAGTTGTTGCTTTTTATGAAGAAAATAAACAGCAGGATATATGTTATCATTGCCATCAGAGGGAGCTTTACTGAATAATTCCTTTGACTACAGTATACAACTTTAAACATCAGTAACTGAAGTATGAAAAAACAGACTGATAAAAGGCTTTCCTGACCAAAGATTCACCTATTCCAATATCCTACCTTCTAGCAGATATGCAGGGAAGAGTATTACAAGAAAAGCATATTTCAGTACTTCTTTGGAATATTCTCTCCCTTCCACAATTTGTGGCTCTAGGAATACCTTTTTTTTTTTTTTTTAACTTTATTTCATATATCAAGATGACATTTTTTATTAAATATAATAATATAGATACTATTTTTAATGTTTTATACTTGCCATTATTAGACTAATACTTTTTTTTTTTAGTTTTATTTCACAAGCTAGAAAATTCTAGCTAGATTTCTTGTGCCAAACAAAAGTGCCCTCCTCACTTTTCATACGGACAGGTTTTGCTGCTCTGGAACCAGTGTAGGGGGAAGAAGCTGTGGGAGATTCCTTTTTTGTCCTCTACAAGACACCATGAGGTTCCTGACATCAGGCATCTCCTTTCTTCTCTCCTACATCTGCTAAGTGGTTCAATGAGCATACCAAATCTACCTTCATTTGTGTTACCATTACTGTGTGGACTATAATTGGTAAGAACTCGCTAGGATATCCTGCATTCTTCTTGTGACATATTTTACCCTTAACCCAGGAGACAAATTACCAAAATGGTTCCATTTCTTTCTGTCCAGGACACAGATGCCTTGGCACAGGATTTGCACTGAAGAATCACAGCTCAGTATTACTGGTCTTTTCCTTCCTCTCACTGCTGGGCTGCTCACGGCCCAGAGCCGGATGGTCACAGGCCTTATAAGCTTCTTTTCTTAACCTGGCTGCCCACGAAAATGAGGAATTTGCAACACTGCTTTTCATCTGGTGGTGTGGTTTGTTTTGGTTTGTTTGTTTTTTTCTTTTTTTCCCTGCCTGCCAGTGCCCTGGTAGTAAAAGAGAAATGCACAGAGGAATTTTGTCTGCATCTGAAAGAGGAGTCTCAAAGAAAATGACACTCTTACTGGCTTTGCAGCTATAAGCAGGTAGGGGAGAACAGCAAGATAAAATTGTGCCATTTGGGGGGATTAGTTGGACATAAATTGTGCCATATTTTGGACTGCTGGCTGATGACCCAGCAAGCTCCAAGCATTGCTAGCCACAATACTGGTGTCCCTTGCAAGACTGGGAACATCAGGATGGTCCTGAATGCAATGAAGGTAGACAGACGTATAGGGAATCAAGGTGCAGGAATTTTAAGACTACAGGAACAACTTCTTTTCTTGCCTTATGCTACCCTTTTAAGAACATACTATTTATGGTTTTAAAGCTAAGGTTAGGTTTTGCCTTTGTCTAATTCTTCTATTTGAGGATCACAAGACCCTATATGAGCATAAGACATTTTTCCCCCCACACCTTCTGAAATTATGCACTCACTGTAATCATAAAGAAAACACGTAAACTGGATTCTCTAATTTAAAGCAGCTATAGATTTTCTTTGTGGACCTTATTCACTAGCACATTTTTAATATACCTATGTACAAATAATACATATGAAAAATAAAATAACAGTAAATGTATTATCTTTGTAAAATACTGCAATAAGAAACTATGAAAATTATTAGGCTTCTTCACCACTGATTGAAAACTATAACAGTCGGTTTCATATTTACATGTGATATGAATCCCGAATAAAGAATAATAATAAATTTTTAATGTTTTTAAACACCCTGATTTTCTAGGGGTTTCAGAAGACAGACTTTTGTTTAATCATATTTCTGGGCTGTCGCCAGGCTGTCACTATTCCCTAGAGCTGAATCTCTGGACATCAGAGGTACTCCCCTGGAGCTGCATCTATAGACATTAAAGATTCAGAGACGTTACATACCTTAAGCTAGGAGAGACAGGGGACTTGGTCCTAATTACAGCTTATGCCCATTTAAGGTTCTTTAAGCTTAATGCAGAAGCCTTGATGCAAATGAAAATCAGGTCCTCAGTCACTTCAAAAGTACTCACAAAAAAGGTTAAAATTCTGTTTAACTTCCTCTTCTTATCAAAGTCTTGGAAAAAGAGAGCCTTTTCATAAGGACCGAGCACGCCATGTTTTATCTGAAATCTGCAGTTTAAAGAGGGTGATTGATTTTTCCACATTAAGGGCAAAATAGCAGGAAATTTGTGCCTCACTAACTCTTACACACATACCTGCTAGCAACTGAGAAGCTCACTACTCAAATCAAAGTGGGATTTCTGGGTTTTAACTGTAGCACTTGAAGGGCTCAATTCCTTTGGCTTTGTCTTAAATTAAGAGCCAGAAATGATTTCCCCATGAGACTCCAAGTCAGATATTTGCCAAGGCCATGGGTCACTTGATTGCATCCAGAAGTTTACTCTATACTTAGCTGGTGATGTGTCGATGTGATGAGGTTTCAGCACATGATACTTCATAGTGACCGAAGCTGGTTCCCATGATTTTTAAAATTCAGTTGGGGAATAGGACTACATAAAATCTGACTATAGTTTTCAGGATTTTTTTCCCCCCCATGTTACAGTTTTCCAGAAACGGAAGCATTTACAGGCACTGTTGATTTCTCACTTTTATCTGTACACCACAGAGTTATTAATGGAAATGAAAAATAAAACTGCCATGTAGACGCACTGCTGTGAAAAAAAAATATTACTAATTAAATATGGATTAAGTGACTATGATAAAACCTCTTGGTAATATGCCTGGCCACTGTGAGACAAGAGGTCACGCTTCACATGCCAAGAATGACAGTGAGATGCTACAAGGGTTTGAGAACCAGTTGGAGAGTCAGTTCTCTAGTTCAGTGACCTCAATTCAGTGGGAACTGTATAAACACAGAAGTCTACCAAATAAATTTAGATGTATTTATAACTCTCTTGTGTAGTGAAATACACTGAAGACAAGGCATGTAGAAATTACAGACTGCCAGTAATGGTAAAAGAAAATAACAACAAACACAACTTTAAATATATGTTTTAAAGAGCAGACAAGGGAAAAAAAACTTTCCAGAGAAGACTGCCAGTAGCTCAGTGACACTCAGCTTTTTCACACCAGGATCCTTTTCCTATATTGTTTGCCTCTAACAGAAGCCTCCATCTTAACTGTCAATCTGGGCAGAACAGACTGGCTGGGATTCTCTGAGAAATCCTGCAAAAAACATTAAGGCTTCCTTGCCTCAGTGCCTAACTGGGAAAGGAGAATATAGTTTTCTTGCTCACTGAGTGGCATACAGATAAAGTATTCAAATTAATTATTTGAAATGAAAGAAAGAAAATAGCCAGAACTGCCTCAAGAGGTACTAAAGGACTATTTTAAATTTCTTGAGATTAAAATGACAAAAATTCTTTGTAGTCCAATCTCCCACACATCCCATTCCCATACACTCTGCAGATACCTATAGGATGGTTTCAAACAAATCCAGATTGCAATTTTCAGTACAACCAATGGTCTGTCCTGGGATTCAAGAGCAATTTGCTCACCCTCAATGCTGCAGCTCTGCTAGACACAGCTGCCTGTGTGCCACCCTTGCACTTCCAGAAGGTCCTGTGCAAACTGTACCCTGGCACAATCATCTGCAAGAAGCAAAGTCCCAATGTGCAAGTCTTCTGCATTACAAAACTGAAAGAGAGGGGCACTTCCTTGTATTACATAAGAGACATATTGCAAAACATGCACACAAATAAAGCTTTTTGTGAGAACATGTGATAAACCATCTAGAAAGCCAACAGTGTATCTGTGCCACAGATCATCAGGTGCTAAAAGCATGGCTGTCTGTGCAGGGTTCCTGCTCGACTCACTGCCTTGAATGGTCTCTCTGTGAGCTGCAGTCTTCATTCAAAAGTTTATTTCTACAAAGCATCTCTTCATTGTTAGCATAACACCTTCATGAACTAACTCAAAATTCTAAGCAAAAGCAATTTAATCCTTGCCTCTGGAACACAGCATACTCTTGCTATACAACATTGCTAGAATAAGATACATAGTGGTCAAGTATGGATTGCAGTTACAAAGGGCATTCTATGCTTTCATTGAAAAAAAAAAGAGGTCATATTTGATTTTTTTCAGCCTTCCAGTATTTGTCCCTCTTTTCAAGCTTCATTGACAGTGCTACAGGAAGTTTCACAGCAAATACCTTTTATCCCCTAGGATGCATAGCAGCTGGGCTGGCTGACGGACTTACAACTCTGCACATTTTTCAAATGTTTCCTTGACTGCTTTTTAGGAACAGCTATTTCTATAAACCTTTTGTTATTTCTAAGTTGTCCAACCTTTATGGAAATTCCTTTCTAAATGAATATGAAACAGTATATTCACTACTTCTGAATCACTAATTTCTGTCATGCACATTTAATCTTGTGCTTATTTTCAGTTTCCCTTCACCTTCTTTATTCGGTTTGCAAAAGCTTATCTTCCCCTCATTTTTAAGTATACTTTCATTTTTTCCCATCATCCCATTTCAAAAATATCTTATTTTTGTATAGATTTCTCTTATTTTTTCCTTTTCAAAAGTTCTGCATTTTTTTAATCCTTCACAGTGTTACAGTTCTTTGTAGAGGCTTTGTAGAGGCTTTTAAGTCTTCAGTAGTAGTAAAAAACATTTAGTGATACTGAAAGAAGGGAGTTTGCTTCTTCCTGATTGCAAGCCTGCAGGTTTCCTCTCAGTCATGTGTGTTTCCTTGGCTTCTCATTAAGAAAAACAAAAAAAAAAGAGACAGGAACTATGTGTTCTTGGCTTGTCACAGTATTTTACTACCTTGAAGGACAGAGATCAGCTTGTTGGGCACAAAAAGAAAACTTTAGAACAAGCAGCTTGTGGGTTTTTAAAAATAATTTTTATTTGGCATCACCAGTCAAGCCTTTCATGTTGCTGAAATCTATTGCTGTCTCTGAAAAATCAGTCAATCTAAGCTCATACAAAATCAGTTCAAAGAGAGATTTTTCTTACTTTACAATTTCTTAGAAGCTTTTGAAAGTGTCGCCTCAAAATAAGGATAATAAATACTTAAAATTTGTTCCTACTCTCTTCCATAAAGCAATAATGAAGGACATAAATTCTGGCCTTTACAACACAAAGCCTACATTGAAAGAGTTTTAGGAGGTTGAGAAATCACATCCTGAGAATTTAGGAAATGCCAACCAGCCTGATTTTGGCTTGCATGCTCTTGATGATACAGTTCTTAGTTATGTGTGTCCAACTTTTCTTTTAAAAAACAGAACAAGAGGTGGACTAAATGAGTGGTTACAGTGTATTTACTTTCTCTTTCTGGCCAGGTGGGTGATTAACCATAGAGAATGCTGTTGTTTTCACTACTGTGCTGACCACCAGCAGTGATGGATTCTCATCTTCTGTGCAAATGAAGACACATGCTTTCGGCCTTTACTCTGCAGATATATATTATTGTAAGGGGAAATACTAAAATTAAGCATCTCTGATCCATTCCAGGATTTGGAATAGGGTGTGTTCATGTGTGCAAGATTATTCTTCTTGCTGTCCATGAATTTGTCCTTTCTCCTCCTATCTACTCCTGCAAGTCTATCTTGTCCCACTTCAGCAGACTGAAGTCTTTTTACTTCACTTACGGGATTCTGCCCAGTCTCAGTCTTCTTGCCCAGTCTGTTTCAAGATAAGATCAAAACCATTATCTGAAAATCTCCATTCAGCCATCCCCTAACACGAGAGGTACTTGAGCTCATATATCTGAGGTAGTGCCGTAGGCTCCTCTTAGAGGAGAACAAACAAGAACTTACAGGGCACCATTGATCTGTTTGAGACTGTGGGAGTTAAACTGCTGCCCAGATTTCTCTGACACATTGTCTTAATATGCCTTCACTTTGAATCTTATGCAAAGGTGTTTCTTAGTAGCATTTTAACCGCTCTTCCGATTTTCAGCAGCATTTGTTTCAGATTTTTTCTTCTCATTTTTCAGATTTTGATCTGCCCTGTCCTTTGGATTTTTCCCCTGTATTTATTTTAGTTGCTTGTTCTGCTTATTTGATCTGGATCTTGGCTTCTTTATTATCTTAGTAGGCATTTCTCCTTTTCTTTTAATTCCAAAAGCAGTGTTTCAGCACTTAAATGTCTGACAGGTTAATCATGACAAAAAGGAATGTACTCAAATCTCATTATATATTTTTCAACTTCAAAGAGTTTTGCTCATATTTATTAATGTATCATCACAATATTTAAGTCAGAATTACCACTGCTGTTTCAAAGGTAGGTGAACTGAGGTGCAGACATTAAAGCGTAAATCTCTTATACATTTAAAAAGTACAAATAGTCAGCAGGAGGCCTAATCTGTAGGAAGCAGAAGTGTGGTACTAAGACGTTTTTCAAAGCTTGTGTTTGGTATTGTCCAAGTTTCCCAACTTCTTTGAGTCTGTGCTCTAGTGAAGTGGACTTAAGCACCTTCATCATCTTTAAGTAAGAGTGCTCTGAAGTACTACAAACTTAACTACCTAAACCAACACCAACCTAAATGATTCTCTGCCTGGTCTAAAGCAAACTAGTACTATGCAGCAGTACCTTACTGCATGTAGGAGGATTTTCTTTACAGGTGATGTAAAATTTCCCCATGTGGGAAAATGAAGTGCAAGAGAGAACAGTAGGGTAACAATTAATGTTCTAAAACTTCACAGATTATGGGAGGGTGGGAAATATTACAGTTGTCTGTTGCTGCTGCTGTCCCTATAAAGGCTCCAGTTCACAGTACCACAGAACACAGGGGTTCACCTCTTTATGACCACGTTTTGGCATTTCCACTTGCACTGATACATGGCAAAAGCACTGCTGTGCAAACACCTCTATTGATTTAATTCTGAAAATATACCACACTGCTAAATACAAAAAAATTAATATGAGCATTGCAACTATGGATTTTTTATTACCCTGAATTCGAAGTAGTGCACATTAATACTGTGCATCATAAAATTCTTAATAATGTAGGTATACTCTTCAGTTTATTCTATCTGATAATACACTACCACTCTTCTAAATCATTACCAATGTAATCTTTAAAACAGTAGCTCTTTGTCCACTGTAAGTTGTAAAAAGAGAAAGTATTATCTTCATCAGACATCACAGCTTTCATTTTTATCCTATGGTATTGCTTATTGGTGACTATGGTCTGCTTACTTTCAATTCTAAGCAGGAACTCATTCTATTACTTCGCTTTTAAGAAAAAACTCCTTCAAAAAAGCCTGTAAAATAAGATTGAGATCACTGACACACTTTTCTGAAAAATATTCAGGAAATAGTACTACTGAATATTATAAGCTTAGATGTTGAGGTACTACACCACAAAAAATACTTTCATCAACTAGTCACAATGAATTATTTTTCCCAACATTGTTTTAAAACTTGATATTCCAGATTGACATTAATTATCGCTGCTACTAAGTTTCTACAGTATATTATGAAGTAAGGCTTGAGGAAAATTAATACACTCTTTAATAGAAATGACTGATCTTTTCTGTGAATACTGCAAATAGTCTATACATTAAGTTTATATTGTCATCAGATCTCTTTTCTTTTTCACCAGCAACAGATAAATCCACTGTAGCATTTTATTTTATTTTTAAATGAAAACTAATAGTTGGTAAAGGCACAAACACAGGTGCACATTGGAAAGAATATTTTGTGTCTCTCCAAGTGTCACACAATATATCAAGAACCATCGTATGCTCATTATGCCACATCTGTGGTTCAGAAAGGCAGTACATACAATGGATATAATAACACTTTTGCTTAAACAACAGTTAGGACCTGTATAAATCCAAAAGGAATTATAATTATTTAACACCATTTGGAAGACTCACCTTCAAATTCACTGTATTTGATAAGCTCTGTAATTGCAAACCACTTCAGCTTTAGTAGGTACATAAAGCAGAAGAATAAGTATGTTTATTTTTAAACTTCAGTTCCTGTTGAAATTGTCAATGACTTTTAAAGGAAGTATTCTGAAGCACCAGAACAGTTATTTCAGATACAGAACTTCCAAGTGGAACACATGTCTGAAGGAAAGAATCATACCATAAATGTTCTGAAATGCCTTAGAGCCAGTCCGCCTGTTTTATCGCCACGAATTTCATTTGCCAAGATGCAGTTACTATATTCACAAAATTGTGCTTATGTGCAGAATCACTAATTCTAATTCACATTTAATTTCAGGAAATCTGAGTTCAAAAAGAACCTAAATTTCTAACTTCTTTTTATTGTTTGGCTACACTAGAAAAAAGTGTCAGGTGCTCAGGATATCTGCTTCCTTAGCTGTCACTGTGCAGTGAGCTGAAGAAATGGGTTTTCAGAAAACTGCACAAACATTTTGAATATATTTCTAATTGTTGCCATACTATCTATACCTACACAGTTCAAATATCAGCTTTAGGCACATGTAAAGAAATGTGAATATTTAGAAGACATTCCATATTCCTTGTATCTTCTCCCACACTGATTTCTTTTGCCACTTTTAGACTTATTATCACAGCAGCACCATGATGCTAACTACATGACAGCAAAACCCATCAGAATTAAATTCTTAGCTTAACACCACTTCCTCCTTTCCCTTACTCCCAGTTCCCAGAAGCTGTGTCAATGCTTTTCCACAGATTCTTTGCTCCAGCTCTGGCTAGGGGATCCCTGTCACCCTTCTTCCAGCAAAGGGCTCTGGCAAAAAGCTGTGCTGAGTGCAGGCTCATGGGAAACAGGGGTGTCTTGGCAGAGCACATGCAAGAGGAGCTCGTGAAGATGGAGACCGTTCTGCATCACAGGATGAAACTGGAAAAGGATGTGGCCTCAATGTCCAATAAACTTTGAAGTGGAGCAGACAGAAGTAATTTTCTTCCCCACAAGTAACATATCCAAGGTATAAGAGATGGTTAGAAGAAGGTCAAGAAAGGAGGTTGTTTTTTTGTCAATTCTGTTGACAAAAATGAATGTTGTTTCCCTTCTCTTTTCTTTTCACACCTACATATACTGCACTTCCCTTCTTTCTTCTGCACCTTCCCACCTCTTTCCTGCCCAAATAACTTCTCCTTTCGGCCTTCTCTTAAATCCCCTATTATCCTATTCCTGTCACACTTTCATTTTTCCTTTCAGAGAACCACAGAATTATAGAACCATTTAGATTGGAAAAGATTTTAAGATCATCGAGTCCAACTGTTAACACAGCACTATGAAGTCCACCACTATACCATGTCCCTAAGCCCAATGTCTTTTAAACACCTTTTTAAACAACTTTTAAATACCTCCAGGGATGGTGACTCTGTGACTGCCCCTGGCAGCCCGTTCCAGTGTTTAACAACCCTTCTGGAGAAGAAATTCTTACCAATATCCAATCTAACACTCCCCTGGAGCAATTTGGGGCCTCATCCTAGTTCTTGTTACTTGGCAAAAGAGACTGACGCTCACCGGGGCACTCACTGGCCCGTGTTCAGCTGCTGTCCACCAATACCCCTGGGTCCTTTTCCACCAGCCAGTTTTCTAGCTGCTTTCCCCCCAGCCTGTAGCACTGCAAGGGTTGTTGTGACCCAAGTGCAGGGTCCGGCATTTGGCCTTCCTGAACCTTGTACCATTGGCCTTATCCCATTGATCCAGCCTGCCCACCCCTGATCCCTCTGCAGAGCCTTCTGCCTTTCCAGTAGATCAACACTTCTGCTCAACTTGTGTACGCAGACTGAGGATGTTTTTGGTCTCCTCAGTCAAATCATGAGTAAAGGTATTAATGTGCCTGACCCAAAAACTGAGCCCTGAGGAACACCACTGGTAACCAGTGACCAGCTGGATTCACCAACTCTCTCTAGGCCTGACCATCTGGACAGTTTTTTTACACAATGAAGAGCACACCTCTCCAAGCCATGGACAGCCAGTTTCTCCAGAATGCTGTGGGAAATGGTGTGAAAGGCTTTACTGATGTCCAGGTAGATGCATCCACAGCCTTTCCCTCATCCACTAAGTGGGTAACCCTGTCACAGAGGAACAGGTCAGTAAACCAAGCCTTGCCTTTAATAAACCCATGCTAGCTGGGCCTGATTACCTGTACATGCTATGTGAGGCTGTGAGGATCCTCAAGATAATTTGATTCAAATCCAAACTAAACCTTCCTTGTCACACCTTTGAGGCGATTTCCTTTTGTCCCATCACTTGTTACTCGTGAGACTGGCCCCCACCTCACTCTAACCTCCTTTTAGGTAGCTCTAAAGAGCCATAAGGTCCTTCCCCTTCCTCCTTTTCTCCAGACTAAACATCCCCAACTCCCTCAGCTGCTCCTCATCAGACTTGTCCTTCAGATGCTTCACCAGCTTTGCTGCCTTTCCCTGGACACGCTCCAGCACCTCAATGTCCGTTTTAAAATGAGGGCCCCAAACCCAAGCGCAGTACTTGAGACACGGCCTCACCACTGTCAAGTACAGAAGCACAATCACTGGCCACACTATTGCTGACACAACCTGGATGCCACTGGCCTTTAAGTGAGCTCATGTTCAGCCATCTGCACCCACTCTGACACAGTGCTTTGAAGTCCCTTACACTTATTTTCTAGCACAATTCCTGTACTTTTCAGAGATTCATTTTTCTGACTTGCCCCTCGAAACCCCCCATCCCACCACCTCGACAACCATGCGTTTCGGGGACCGGCTGCGAGCGCAGCTCCGGCCAGTGGCTGGTTGGGACGGGGAGGGAAGGCCTCAGCACAGCGGTACCCGAGGCCGGAGCCCCGTATCCCCGGAGCAGCGCCGCAGAAGCCCGTGCGCAGAACAAACTCCTACCCCGTCCCCCCTTTCCCCCCGTCGCCCCTTTCCCTACGCCGGCGGCCCCGCCCCTGCGCCTTCCCGCGGGGCTGACGCCGCCGCCCCGCGCCGCGGAGGCGGGACCCGGGCACGGCGGGTGTTCGTAAGTTCCTTCC